>JAPYYQ010000829.1:0-66166 GCA_030522585.1 Anagyrus pseudococci
TTCGGCCAGTTTGTGTGTAAATTTCATCAAAATGCATCGATGTCCGGGGTTTACTAAGACACATAGTAATTTTTACCCTACAATTTTTCTCAGTGTACCCCTCCGCTCTCGCCCCCCACTTATCTTTTTCACCCCTTTTACCTCTCTCTTACGAATAGCACTCGTCTAGGATACATCCATTTTTTTTTCTATCTATCGAGACACTTTTAAAACGAGCGACTACGCCTCCAGCTGTCAACGGCACAGCGCCCTCGTTTCATTTTTATTTCTTTTCTTTGTAACATATTTCGAGTGGCCTGCATTTTATAGATTTCATATACATTCGTATATATATACAGCATTTTTATTGCTATTATTTTTTTCCCCGTTCTTATTCTTACATCTTACTGTTATCAATATATTCTTACTGTAAATTTGTAATTTTGTTAAAAAAACAACAATCGATAGATAAAAATTGACTAGCCGCAATAGCTCAATATCGTTAGCCCCCAGCTTATCACCTATCCCATGGGCGACTCTGATCGTCAAACAAACTACTCGCGCTCGACCTTTCTTTCTCTACCCTTACAGAGTAAACACGATTAAATTGATACAGTATACAGGTCGATAAAGCAAGTCCTTTGCAGCTCACTAGTCTGATCGTTCGTTAGGTCAACGATTTTCACCCTCCTCCCGCGACTCAGCCCTGTTGCATATAGTATTTCGTCGAATTATCGAATTACAATGGATACAATGCACTCCCAGGCGTGTCCTCCAATACTTATACAAAACCTAGACGATAACATTTTATTATTCCCGCGGTTATCGCGTTAAATAAGGGACGAATATATTCTCTCACGTTTATTTTTCTTCTTATCAGCCAATCGAGTCGTTATCTTTTTCTTTTCTTCTTTTTTTTTTGTTGTCAAATATATATTTTTTCAAAAACTTTGCAACGAAGGATCAAAACCTTAATTGTTCAATATTTTGAAAAAAAAACAAACATATAACTGCGTTGTCAACAGGGAAAATTTGGACCAAGTAAATTATATATCCCAAACATTCGTGATTAAAATCAAATGAAATAAAACAAATGAAAATTTAATATAATAAATACAACACAGGTATGTTTACACGTTTTGAGCGTTATACGTTGATGCTCGCAAAGTGACGAAATAAGAAGAAGAAAAAAAATCAAAAGTCTTTTATAGCGCTCTTGCATACTGCGTTATATATCGTACATTAATTAGCTAATTTCCGATAATTGACGCTTGAGGACACACGCGCACACGGCCCCTCTGCTCCTTCCCCTTCCCTCCCTCGGCGTATGTCCGTCGCGTTTCCCAGGCTCGGGAAAACGAGCGCGTCATAATTAAGTTAGCACGCGAGAGACTTTTCTCTCTCTCTCTCTTAAAGTCGCGGGCTCGCACACACTCTCTTTCCACGCGGCAACTTGGTAGTCTCAAGCGTAAAGGTATAAAAATAAAATTAAAATACAAAGAGGAGTCAGCGATATTAGGAAAAAAATTAATAAAGTCCACTTGTATTCAATTGTACAATCACCTATTTCGCCTAGTTTTATTGGGCTAAGACTATCAGAGCTTCCATTTTACCATCGACCCAGTACCAGTTCTCTCCCTCGCTATAGTCTACACCCCAGCTTGGCCTATACCTGTCACGGCTCTCCTCCACACGCGCGCAGAGTGCGCGAGAGGTGCTCGCACGTGCTAATTTTCCAAAGGCGGAGCCAGGCGCGCCTGCGCAACCTCGCGGGTTTTATTTTTATTTCGCGCGACGACGACAGCGCGTTCATGCTTATGCTTATATTCGTCCCTCCAACGAAAGACCGAGCAGATTTTACACGAATTTGTTTATTGTAAATTTAAAAAGAAAGCGCATACGCCTGACTCGATCAGAATAAATAATACAAAAACTTTATTAATCAAATGTTTCAACTCACTTGCTGGCAACGGGTATCGTTGTCCAGTCGTATCCCTGGAGAACCTTGGCGACAGCCGCGCTGATGCCGTTCGCCGACACCCCGTTATTTTTATTGTTCACAAGATTGTTGTTGTTGTTGATGTTGACGCTGGGACTAGCGTTACTACCGTTGTCGTTGTTGCCGGCATTGTTATCCTCGTTGCCGATGCCGCCGGGGCGATCGGTAAGGGCGACGTTGAGGCACGTCTCGGTCATCGCGTCGGCGCTCATAATGTCGCGTGAGCTATTGGAATCGCGCGAGGTGTAACGCAAGATGCGCAGTTGTCCTACGGCTTCTCGTTTTAGCGCCAGCTTTCCAAGGACCACTTCTCCTCCTCGCGATAAGCCTTGGTGCTTTTTTCTTGAGCGCCTTTTTTTCTCAACAACGTAACAACACTGGCATCATCACCATTACCACCGCCAACAGCAGCACCGATAACGATTTGGTCATGGGTCCAATCGCGATCGGTGCCATGCTCTATTTCGTTACAACTGTCCACTCGCCGATCTCGCTGGCTCTAACAGCTGGCTTCCCAACAGTCTCCGAGTTCACCAGTTCTACGACTAAAAGCAGACTAGCGATTTACCGCCGAGCACTTTGTCCTCCCTTCTTTCTTCTTACACTCGATTGCTGAACTCTTTAGGTTTCTCGCACACTCGTCGAACTATGTTCTCCAGGATACCGATGCTGACGAAGCTGCTGCTGTGCTGCCGAATGACCAATAACTCAAGGGGATTAACAAGAAGTCAGCTGTCGATTCCACAAGGGGGAGATCGTTCACATGTCCACTCTCGCGACTACTGCAGCCGATTGGGTTTGCTGCCAAGACGAGCAGCACAGCTCGTTGCGTATCTCGCTTCCATGTGACGATCCAACGATCGGCCAATGCTTCAATAACAAGACTTATTGCTAAGGAGAGAGAAAATAAGGAAACTATCAGAAGATTGGGAAGGGGTAGGTCTCTGGTGACAAGCTGGCGCTGGGGGTGGTTGATCGGTTGGTCAAGGGCAGGGAGGAAGGGATAATAGGTGGCGGCTCGCGGTCTCTCTCTCTCGGTCGTTCTCTTTCTCTCTCGGAGACAGTCGCTCGGTCGATCGGAGCAACACGAGTGAGGTGGTTGTAAAGCCGTCTGGCACTCTCGGCGGCCCGCCGGCGATGCCCCGGCGTTGGCGGCGTTGGCGGCGTATACGTACGCGCCGAGAGAGAGAGAGAAAGAGAGGCTAAAGCTTCAAGAACGGGTGCGTATGGTAACGCGCACAATCGTCATCGGTCTCTCTTTCTGTCTTTCTCTATTTGGACGCGCGCGCAGCCACCGAAGCAACTTACCAAGGAGAGGGCGGGGCAAAAGAAAAAGAGAGAGATGAGAGAAAGAGAAAGAGAGAGAAAACGTGCATGCGGAGCACACTTGTTGCGCGCGTAGATGAGCTGCCGCCGAGCAAAAGCTCCACACGCGCACTCGAGAAAGAGAGAAAGATAGGGAGAGTCAACAGCCCTCGTTGCTCTCCCCAGCTCCTCGTGCCCTACCCTTGACCGCTTACCCTCTACTACTTATATGCGCGTCATTCGAATTATTTTTTATGCATATGCATATATGGATGGGTACGCATTTATAGATCTATCGATGCACATAGACCGAAAATAATTATTTATCTCGTTTTCAGCTAGGTATATTTTAATACCAACAGCGATTTACATTTCTTTAATCGGAGTTATATTTTAAATGTCTTAAATACGATTTTATGCGGGACCAGGTCGGTTTCAACTTCATTGCATCATTTTTAAACTGTACCTCCACGTACCCACGATCACGCGGAGACTAAAAGAAAAAATAATCAACTCGAATAATCAATGTACAATTACTACTACATCATCATGATTATCAGCCATCGATATACTCAAATTTTCCGATCACACATAGGTGATACGCACATCACAACCGTTTAACACGCGCCAAAACAATATTCCAACGAATCAAAATGAAACAGTAGATTATCGACCATACTATTCCCGTAGACATCCAATTAGCCTAGCGCGCACCTTTTAAAAAATCCCCAAGATTTCCCAGCAAAAAACGAAACAAGCAAAATTATAAATAAATAAAATGAAACGTGGAAGAAAGTCTATTTTCGTATTGGCTCGATTCGTCTTCGTTCGTGGGTTACCATGGCTACAGAAAGCCAAAGAGGTCCTCCTCCTAGGCTCCACCCACACTTCCCCCACGCGATACCGCGCGCTGCCCATCGAGGAGGTGCAGAGCCTCGTCATTGGTGGCTTACTGCTCCGGTCATAAGCTCATACCTTTTGACGAACCGTGAAAACGAATGCTGTACATATATGTATTTGCCGATTTTTCTCGACTTGCGTTTTTTCTCTCTTTCTCTTCGTCTTTTTTTTTCGTCATTCTTCCGTACCGATGTACACATTCGATTTTTTACTCCGATTAATCTGTATAAACGTATCGCGTTTATCTCGATCAACCTTTTATGTTTCTTATTCTATTTCGTTTATTATTGTAATTTTACGCAAAAACGTTGAAAATTTTCTTAAAAGTCGATCGATCGATTCAATTCTTATACACAGAGGTAAATAATTAAGTCCAAGATTTATACTTACCCTGTGAACACACGTTTTATGGTACGTCCCGGACGCCACGGAGAAACTGAGTACACGCGCTTTCACCTTTTTTTTCCTCAAATCTTTACAGCCCGAGTTTTGATTTACAAGTCTTGGGTATAGGGCGGGTAACGCGAGAGAAAGAGAAAGAGGGAGAGATCAGGCACACGTGCCTGCGGCTGAATCTCTCTCTTCCTCTCTCTCACATATCGCACGCTTGTCCTGTACAATGTATTCTGGCTGTATATACCTCAATAAAAACCGACTCTAACAGGCAGGCAAAAACGTTTAGGGATGAATTCCATTTCCTTTTACATTTTTTTTGCCATTTTTTTCCAAATCTGCTTACCTATACTATCCAGAGCAGATTGGAACTCGAAAAATCGATAAAAAAAAACAAAGCGTAGAGCTACCACAGCATTTTTCGTACCAAGAATACGATTAGGCTCCATATAGCAATATTACGTTTTCTTTTTCTAATTTTTTTTTAATTTTCTTTGAAATACATATGCTACGCGCTCACTACTTTTTCAGCCGGCTCATAGGGACTTTGAGAATTCCAGAGTCTATATCATAGCTTTCAGCCAAGCGTTTGGCCTGGTTATCGTCAGTCACTCGTACGGGATCTTCGTCACGTCACACTTTGAAACTCCATTCGCTGCCCTTTCTTTCTACGTACTCGTACTCGCTTACCCGTGCTAGAGAGATACTATGTCATTTCTGTATGAACTAATAATCGAATGGGCTCGTAAATTTCTACAATAGTTGTACATAATTTAATTAAGAACTGCTATTGATTATTACGATAAAAAGCAACGGGAAAGCGATAATTTTGTAGTATTTTAACTAAATTAAAATAGTTTTAATCTTGAGATTAAATTACAATTATAATTTATACGTATCGTACACACATATATGTAATAATCTACATGAATATTTTGATCAGTTCATTTCGGAAAAGAGACTACAAGTCTTACAGATAGAGTTACGGCAATCGAGAAAAAGTTTGAGAAAGAGAGAGGAGAGGGTGCGATAGTGAAAGGGTGGCGTACATATAGTGGATCAAAAGCGAGAGAGAGAGAGAGAGCGAGAGCGAGCAAGGAATGCGTACATCCTTTGGACAGTCAGCGAAATAGCCTAATGAGCCCGTTAATGATCGAGAGAAAGAGAAACAGAGAGAGAGAGGGGGGGCCTCAGTCGGTCGTGTATATACACATTTACTATATCCACATATAAGCTAGTCAGCTTCGTATGATACAGGCTCTCTCCCGCGCGTGTCGGCGGACTCTCTCGGACAGTCGCTCTCGAGCGCCCATGGATTCCCGGCGACGACGTCTGTGGCCCAGCTGATGACGAGGCAGGATCAGCCCGCGTCTGCGCGCCCATCAGCGGGGGTCCACACGGGACTACCTCATCTAGCCCGCAGGCTCAAACGGTCTCCGAGGGGGGCAGGAGGGAAGAGTATACGCGACCGTAACCGCAGCAGCAGCATATACTCTCGACAAGCGCCGCTTCACCTTTAGCCTTCTCGCAGCGGCGGTGTACAGCATGTACTCCTCGTAATATAAAGCCTTTCATCTCTCGCGGCTTCAACATCCGCGAGCGATCCGCGCGCGGGCGGCTTGTTATTTCGGCTTCCTCGATACATATCTCTCTCTGCGCGCTTCCCTCTTTCTCTTCCTTTAACATAAACGAGTGGCATCGCGTTCCCATAGATATTTCTCTCTGTGGGTTTCGGCAATTGTTCTCTTTGACGATGCAATTGCGGCGCCTAAAACGTGAGGTCTGGAGAGACGCGCGCGCGAGTGAGTCGGCGAACGCTTGGGAAGGTCGCACCGACAGATCGGTGCACGCCGCGCGCTCTCTATATACATTCCTATAAACGCTTTTCAACAGTCTCATTTCGTACCGAGATACTTATATGCGTAAGCTTTTCTCGAGTGTTGCGTAATTTTTTTCTTTTTTCGGCCTGGGAAAACATGTTCATCATGCGTATACTGATATCTTACCACTTTGTTGTATCGAGAGAAAGCTTCATCAGCTGTATACCGGTAACTTGTCACGTTATTGTTGTTATCAGAGAGGATTAAAGGAGCAAGAGATACAATTGTCAGGGAATTGAATCTTATTTCGATTGAAGACTAGTAGGCTCTGTTGAGTATAGCTTTGGCTGTTATACAATTCGGAATTAGACATGAAGAATGACCTAATGAAAAGACTAAATAAGTGTACACATGGTATCCAATACAAGCTGTGTTGCTAAGGAAGGAAAAAAAATAAATTTTAAAAATTGTTTCAATTTAAAAAAAAATATAATCACTTGCAAAAAATACACAAAAGAAGCGTATGAAAAACCATGTAAAATTCCACGCCGAAAGCCGTCGCGTTGTGTCAGCACGGCCGATTAGAAAAAAGCGTTACAAGCGATTGGTGATTTGGGTGCCGCGGAGGAGGAAGTAAGGGAAGAAGAGAGAGAGAGAGAGAGAGAGATCCGAGTGTGTTATTCGCACGCGTCACATGCCGGAGCCACATGAATGAAAGAGAGCTAGCCCCAAGCGCAAGTATATACACACACACACACACACGCACACGCATACGCGTATATAGGCTTCTTAGCTGTTTACACACACACACACACACATATACACACACAGTGAGCCGCGGGAGAAAGACTGATGGAAATCGCAATATTATTGTTTGCACTGTGGCCGTATATACGCGTATAGATGGGCGCTAATTCGGTAAAAGCGGAGGAAACAATGGCGCAGCAAGGCCGCGCGGCTCCCGGGATTTCAGATTTTCAGGCTCGCCCGCGAGCTTCAGCTCGGCTTCTTTACATAAGCAAAACGTCCGATTCGGATTCGAAGGAAAAAGGACAGCCCGCCGGGATATGTAAGCGAGAAAGAGAGAGAGTGAGAGAAGACGCGCGCGCTGTAAATATGCCTGCCACGATGCGCATCGTTTAAACGCAGCAGCGAATTTAGCGAGAGTGTAAAAAGCGAGAAAATTCACGGACAAATCGGATACCCCCCCCCCGCCCCTCTGTCTCTCATGGGGTACCATTACACGCATATGTGCACGCGGGGACTCGCCAACATACAAGCACACACGCAGACGTGCATATGCGCATGTACGTAGAGACGAGAGCAATGTGTAATTTCGCGGCTGAGACGGAGGAAACAGTAGGGCGCACAGGCGATGGTCAATGCCGCGTAGCCGGCGAGCTCAGGGCGCTCCTTGTCTCTTCGCGTACTACCCCGGCCAACCCGGATAGTCACATCAAAGCTCTCTCTCTCTCTCTCTCTCTTTCTCTTTTTCTTTCTCTTGTTGCTTTTTGTCGTCGCAACGATTTTCAGTCGCTGGAAGCTTCGCTTTCATTTTTTTAGCCCGTCCAGCAAGACGTATGCCCCCGCGCTACAGCTTGAAAATTCACGATGCGCCTGGTAAATATAAATCGCGACTTCGTTTATAAAGATAGTTAAATTTGCTCGCTAACGTGTAAACTCTTGTACAGGTATAGCTGAAGGTCTTAGCTTTAAACGGAGGAAAATTCAAGGAGCCGCCGCTTGAGCGTAATAAACTATTATTTAGGCAATTTTGGTCTACTATGCATATTGCGTTATCGATTTTCCATTTGACAAGGAAAGAAAAAATGATTTTGAAAATTGAGAAGACACAAATGCGTGTTCGATTGTTAATTTCGAACATCATTAAGCAATGATTTTATTTCAAAAGCTAATTAGGGATCGTAGAAGGATCAGGATTGACTATACACAGCGATCGGCCAGTCGTACACACAGGGAGAGCAGACAGGCGGTAGGTTTAGAATCTGCAGGTCACGAGCTACACAGGTTATAGAAAGCAGTGTGTATAACCGCGTCGATGCTACATCCAGCTCTCCGATGAGACGGAGGAACGTAAGGACGTTGCTTGGTACAAGAGAGAGAAAGAGAGAGGTGGTCCATCGGCGCGCCGCCTCCATCATCATCAGTGGAGCCGCTGCCGGCGGCCGAGTACCTCCGCAACCGTACGTACCCCTCTCTCTTGGTCTCTCCTGTCCGCGGGTGGCGAGAGGCTGCGCGCGCGCGTACGCGCCGGCGCCGAGGGCGGGCGAGAGAGCAGCCCGGAGAGAGAGAGAGAGAGAGCACACGTGCCCCCCCTGGTCGGATGATCTTTCTCTTCCTCGGCCGCAGTTGTATTTTCATCGCACAGCAAAGTCGCCGCGTGCTTGCGCGCGTATACGCTATCTATCGCCTCTATATACCTCTTACCTTTCGCTCTCGTGCGCACGCGGCAGCCAACGCACACTTTGGATACTTGGCTGTCAATCGTTTTTTTTTATAATAAAATACATACTAATTTAGTAAACGTATAGCGTGTTTTCAAAAATCATCAGATGCACGCCGCGCTAATTAATTGTTCGCGATGCTTTACCTACTGTACAAGCAGCGAGAATATAAAGGAGCCGCTGAAGTAGTCGGGACCACCAGTCATTGCTCCACTTGTTGTTGGTGTTGCTGTTGTAACAAATAGCAGCGACGACGGTGAAAGAGGCAGAAGGGCCAATAAGAATATATAATGCGAATGAAGACGAGCCGCGGGACCGTATGAGTGCGACGTCGACGTAATGGATCACGCGCGGAGTGAAGCAGCCTTATCACCGATCAAACAGCAGCGCTAACCATCGGTTAAGGTCCCCGCAAATATTAAGCTGCGGATCCCACGTTAATTGGTAAATACATACACATAAAAGCAAGCTCGCGAGGCACAGCAGCGGACGGATCTATTTTGCGCGGCAATACACGCGCGATATGGAAGCCAAACAGAGCGTGACCAGCGGCGATGGGCCAAATAACAATGCCATCGGGCCGCAGACGAAACAGCACAAGCCGATGATCGCCAGCGAGCAGAGCAGCACTTTGGACGAGGCGGTGGGCAAGCTGCTCCAAGGTATATAACGATATATATATGCTGTTTTCACCATACCCCACCCCTTCTATACTCGTACCATTCCCGTCTTTTCGTTGTAGAATTTTCACTTTGCAATCGTATTTTTATTCGGGTTAGATTTGTTGTTAAAATTTTGTTGTGCTTTTTAAACATTTGTTAAATAATAATCGGTTTATATCTTCCTATTTTTTTAAAAATCTTCTAAAGTATTCCGGTATCTTATCGAAACCATCGAAAAAGTCGTCAAATAACTTCAACATTGTCGAAACAGGCCGAACATCATAGTTATCCGAAATATTTTCTGTCATTTCTAGTTTATTAGCGTTGCTGGCTCTCCCTCGCTTCTCGCTCGCCAAATTTAGTTTCGAGCCTAGCCCAATCAAGACGACTCTGTAGCAACGAAAAAAATCATCCGTTACCCCAATGAGAAAGTCAAAATTCGGTCCGTTTAGTTACATGTAAAAAGGAAGAAAAAACGACTATTTTACGTAAATGTATAAATACATAGGAAATATAGATATACAACGCAAGCTTCTCGACGAAGGAAGGGAAGGGTGGGGGACAAGCTCTACACACGATGCATCTAAAAGTCGATTCGGCGTGTCGCTGCCGTGCTTGCCGAACACGGCCCTGAGCCGAGAGTGAGAGAGAGAGAGAGAGAGAGCTCGTTTAGCGAGGACATTTTAATTGGCGCTGAAAGCTCAAGCCAGCGTCGCGCGCAAAGACATATAAGCGCTTCGCATGACGACTACGACGACGCGAGCGCGCAGCCGGTATCTTTTTCCTTTATCCTTCCCTTTTTTTTTATCCTCGGCTTCTCTCAACGCCATCTCAACTTTCCTCTCGTACTTTTCACCCTCGAATTTCTAGGCTCGAGCAACGCGTGGAAACTTATATAGATAGCAATGTACGCGAGCTTTTTTTTCTGCTCGTTTTTTTTTCCTTAGAGTCAGCACTTTTGTTTAAGATTAATTTACATATAACGCCAAAACGATTTTAATCGATCGTTCTGGATTACGTTCATAGGTATTTCGGATATAAAAAAAAGCTGAAAAATAAGAATCATTGTGTGCGACGATGTTAATTCTAACGCTAAATTGTAATATGAAAATTAATAAACGAATGGTTATCAAACGCAATGAATTATAACAACGCCTTACATACATAATACATTTGGGCGGTTAATATATTTGTACTTCGGTATAAGTGTATATATATCAAGCAAACCCCGAAATACGATACGCTTGAACAAACAAGATTGATCTTCAAAACGTTGCCCTCTCTCTCTCCATCTCAAACGCGCCCGACAATTATAAACGCATAAGAATCCAAAGTCATATGGGCTAACAGCTGAGCGTCCCATACATTCTGAATTCGAGTGGCTCGCGATGTTTGACAGTTATAGCGCGGTAGTAAAGACATTACGCTCAATTAACGCATCCGCTAATTAATGAACTAATTTGGCGTACGGTGGTACCAAGCGAGAATGAAAACAAAAAATATAAATAAATAATAATGTTGCTCTGGTGTGCGACTCCGCTAAACGGGAAGCATAAAAGTGACCAATAGGTCCGTTTAATTTATCCGTTGCAGTCTTTGCAGTCGTCATCGCGAAGACGGTTTGTATACTTAATAACGTATATGCTCCGGCATTTATTACAAATAATGTACACTAGAGACGATCGAGTACAGGCAAAGTGGGGGGAGGTGCTATGGTACCGAGGCAAAACCGGGGATGAAGAGAGCCGCGATATATAGTAATACGGCGTTCGAGAGGAGTAAGGCGGGTTATAGAGCACAGGTGCTGCGAGCGGAGCGCGACCGCCGCGCGGACTACACTAATTACCAGCGCCGGGGCCAGTGCGCGTGCATCCCGAATTAAATCCGCGGAAGATGAAGCGATAGGTATATATGCGTTATACAGGGGGAGAACAAGCGGTGCGAGGGAGAGAGAGAGAGAGGCGGGCGTGCGGGGGAGGGGGCCCGACAGGCCGTGTGATTATTTATTGCTCGCACACTAGCCGCGACGAGAGTCTCTAACTCACGAATTTTCTTGCTTTATCTCCTTCGCTCCGAGATAGGTGGTTAGGAGGTGGGTAGGGGGTAGGGGAGGGAGTGCTGAAATAGCGAGGGAGAGAGAGAGAGAGGCGTCCGATATTTTCTGCGCTGCAACTATTTCGATGCTGCTGCTGTTGCTGCGCAGCTGCGGAATAACGAGATCGTCGATGATATACACTGTGTTATATACCCGATTGCGCTCCCTTTTACCACTTTCTCTCTCTCATTTTCCTACGTTACCCGCGAATTACTTTATTCTTCTTTTAGTTTACATACCCGGAATCTACTCAAGTATGATTTTTATTTATTCAATACAAAATTTACTCCAAACGCGATATAAATTCTGAACAATCAATCAACAATCAGCTCAATTCTCCATGAATAAATGTCGACAATGAACAAGCTCATCGCAGCAAATAATTAGATCACCCCTCTCAATTTGCAATATTATACATAATAACGAAAAAAAAACAGGCATGGTCGTAAGTATAGGTACATACACAGGGAATAGACCGGAAGCGTTTAGCGGTACATAAAGGTGTCGCGCGTGCAGCAGCCACGAATGTACATATATATTCATCACAAATCAATTATCCGCGAGTGGGATGCGGTCTTGGACTCGCGCGCACAGGGCGTGCCATTGTGCGAGAGGGAGAGAAGCGTGACACGCGACAGGTCGATCATCTTCTCGCCGAGCTTTGCCGCACCGATATATAAGCGTAGGAAAGAGCAGAAGAGACTCGAACACCGACCTCATTCAGCCAAGCACAACGGCTATCCTTGTCCACCCGTCGTCACCACCTCCTCGGCGTCGGCCTTGCCCCTTACTGCCACGCGCCGCTTATCCTGCACCTGCCTGATTTCCGCCCATTTTCTTGCTCCGCCTCGCATTACCATTTGTTTCTTTTTTTTTGTTTTTTCTTCGGATTCTGCTCTGTTTAATTACAAAAGAGTAATAGCTGTGTATTTACATTGTAGCGTACGTTGAATCTACTCTACTTACAATTGACTCGTAAAAATTAAGCTCAAATCAAAGCTCCGGCTGTAATCTTCTCAGATTCACCTATACAAGCCAACCAAAAATAACAAAAACGAAACAAACGTAGAACACGCCTTCGACGCTTTAAGACTATCAGGAAAAAGTCAGTAGCAGTGGTATAGTGATGAATAAGGGTGAAAAAAAATCAAAACAAGTTCAAGGAGCACAGACGAAGAAGGAGGAGGAGCCAGACAATCGGAGGCCTAAGGGCTCTCGGTTACGGCTCGTCGGGCGTTTAACGCTAAAATTATTCCTGGCATTCTCGTGCGCGCGAGAGGGAAAAGGACAGGGGGCCCAGAGGGCGATCGACAGAGGAAGCCGCGTCACTGGACCGTGCAAACTCAGCTCGCGCGCGCCCCCCGACTCTCAATTAGGCCGTTCGCTCCCCCCCGAAAAAGGTCCCCTTAGCAGCCGCAGCGACTGCAGACAGACAGCTGACCTTTTTAAATGAGCTCGTGCCTATTCTCTTGTTGTCCTGCGAATTTTTTCTACCCTTTATTTTGGTCTGGAGTTTTGTTAAACACATGATATAGGTGTAGATGTGGGGTCTATTATTACGTTAATGTTAAAAGTAAATACGTATAACAGTAATAATGTGTATGAACAATTGTCAAAGGTTACGACTGGACGCTGCTACCGGTGACGTCGCGTGCCTGCGCCCGTCGCAGTGCCCACGTCAAGAGGCCAATGAACGCGTTCATGGTGTGGGCCCAGGCGGCGCGCAGGAAGCTATCGGACCAGCATCCCCAGCTCCACAACGCCGAGCTTTCCAAAACACTTGGTAAGCTCTGGAGGTGAGAGAGAGAGAGAAAGAGAGAAACGCAGAGAAAGAGAGAGAATGAGCTCGAATCGAATATGTCTTTTTTTATCTTTTTTTTTCGATTTTTTTTTCAAATTCTTGTATATAAGTAACTTGATATATAAGCGTGCAGCTTTAACCGATGACTGTTATATATGTGTATCCTATCGTAGAATACTGAGCGACGCGGAGAAGCAGCCGTTTATCGACGAGGCCGAGAGACTGCGAAGCGCCCACAAAAAGCAGCACCCACATTACAAGGTAAGCAGCTACGATTAGACCGCCCATCGGTATACGTTTTTAAATTGCATACATACCCTGCCTAATACACATGCACACAATTTGTTTTTTATTTTTCACATTAAATTTTGTTTTTTCCTAAATAACAATTAAATATTACTATGCACTTAATCACACAGTACCAGCCGCGTCGCAGAAAAGCCAAGGGCGAGGAGCAGCGTGTAACGCTATCCACGACGCCGACGAGCACATCAGCGACAAGCGCAACCACAACGTCATCACTGCCAGCTCACTGCAGCCCATCCCTTGGCCAGACTCGAGGCACCGAGTTGTGCAGCCTAGGCGTCGTGTCAAGCTCAAGCTCAACAGCGGACACCAGCGCCTACGGTCACGCTTACCCCGACGGAGCTCGAGGGTGCAAGCCGAGCTACGAAGCCCGCATTCTGCCGAGCAGCAGCGGGGTCTACGCGTCCGAGCACATGAGCAAGTACCGGCTCGAGCAGCAGAGCTTCGGCAAGCCGGTGCTCAACGGCTGCTGGCCGGCCGGCCAGATTAATGCCCCGAGCCACCACTACCCTCACCAGCAGCAGCAGCAGCAGCAACCAGCACCCCAGCATCACCACATGCACCACCACCACCATCACCATCCGAGCCTCGAGCCCGTCAAAGCCTGCGAGTTCGCCCGGCCGGGCAACGGCTGCGAGCCCCAGAAGTACCCCGATCCCAAGCTCGCCTACGCGGACTACGGACTGCCGGGCAAGAGCTACCCCGCCTGTCCCGGGTTCCAGTACTACTCCGAGCCGGGCTACTCCTCCGCCAGCGGCCACGTCGACGAGCTCGAGTACCTCCAGCACAGCCCGGTAGCACCTGCGCCGCCATCGGCATCGACCTCCTCTTCGGCTGGACCGTCGACGACAGCGACGGGTTTGGCTCATCCGGCAGCCGGTGGTAATCATTCGTTCTACTCCTACGTCGCTCCCGTCGCTCAGTCGCCTTATTACGTTGCGCACAGATGAAGCGACCACGGTGATGTGTATCTGATTTTTTTTTTTATATTTATTATACGCAATATTTATTTATTAACTATCGAGCGCACAGCCATTATTGAGATTTTGTAAATAATATGCTATGCGTTGAATCAAGTCCGTTTCGAATTTTCGACGCTCGAGCTGATTTTCAGATGGTGCCCAGAAAAATTGGCCTTTATTCGATTTACTTTATACTTTCGTATCGAAATCTTTTTCTTCTTTATACTATTTCTAGAGATGCCTCGTTTTTTTATTATTTTCTTTATCAACGAGGCTTCAATCTCAAACATGACTTTTTCTTTTTATCGGTTATACATTTAAAAAAAAAAATGCGAATACTCGTGTACAGAAAGCAATCTGCTTTGTTTATACAGTGTCAATGCGTAATTGATAAAGTGTCTCGCTATTTACGTGTAGTTTACAAATATAGGTTCTTTTGTATGTTTGCATCGTATACGTGTAAGATATAAATGTACTTAAATAATATTGTTTAGTAATAAAATCTCTTTTGTCAATGTCATCATTATCGTTTTTCATTTCTCAAATGTTTCGTTTAAAATTCAACGGTTATAATTTTTTTTCAGTTTTTATTCTTTACGAATTTTACCAAAGTGTCAATTTTCAATTTTTGTAAAATGTTATTTGTCTAAAAAATGTCAGTACTAAGTACAACATACTAATTCTATACTCTTGAAATGATCGATACAGCCATTCTTTTTTGCTTTTAACGCATAGAATCGTATATATATATACACATCACAGAACGAGTAAAGAAGTCTAAAGTCATTTGTTTTAATAATTGACAGGTATAACGCGAAATTTTCTTCGCACTTGTTTCTTAGCTGCGTAATGCAATGTTACATAATTGCATCGATTAATATTGATTGCGTTGCGTACGGCCGACGCCTGCACAAGCATGCACGTAAATTTCTTGTGTATTTGTTATTATTAGTAACAAACATTATTCATGTATTCACTTAAATAATCCTGAAATAACAAATTACCACATGTTTCAAATGAATATTTACTGTTAATATAAATTTATATATTTTTTTTTCTATTTTCATCAATTGTACATTTTCTTAAGGTTTAAGGTACATCGAATAATACAATAATTTTACGTTTAAAGCTAAAGATTGAAACGGTTGTATAAAAATATAAATATAACAATTAAAAATGGTAAAATTCTATTGGTACAATAATAGTGTACAATAATTCAATACATCACAGATTTCTACTAAACTGTTGCGTGTGATATTGAAAAGTATTTATCTTAAAAAACAATTTAATTAAAAAATTAAGCTTCAAATATTAATATTGTATATATAAACATTTACTGTTTTTTTATCTTTACAAATAGAGTAATGTACAAGTTATGTAAGAATTTCAAATTTTGATTGTATTTTTTCTCTTTTGAACAGTTTTGAATCTCATAACAATACTTTATTTTATTATGCAATGTTTTACCAATTGTCGTTAAACGATAAAACAAGTTGATTATTTTCACATTTTTTTTATTTTACATTATTAATTATTATTCACTTGAGTAACAAACTATACAGTTATACATAAATAGGAACAAAAAATGGTAACAAAATAACAAAGTTTAAAGCGTTATTAAAGCTAATTAATAATTTAAATCGTCAGCTTACCTTCTAAATTGATTTATTTATTGGTAACATGCAATATTGAATGAAATATTTTTTTTTTTTTTTGATATAAAGTTAAATAAGCATTGCCAGCATAACAAGAAACCATTATTAAATTTATTAATATTCTGATTTATAAGAACCTTTAGACCTTTTAAAAGTAGACATTAAAACATCATAATCTTTGTTTTATAGATCTAAAATCCAAATTGTAAAGCTAAAATTTGGATTAGTAGCTGCTACAAAACACGAAACAACTTGTTACCTAAAACGACTCGGTTAACAGTCGCATATAGAATCGAGGACTGCAGCGAGTTCTTTGATTTGGTCTCGGTTGGCGTGCATGAACGCCTTGGTCTCCCACAACATTTCGGCTAATATCGCGTCATTGCCTTCGTCCATATTAATCTCCTTTGACATCTGAGGGTTAAATCTATAGAAGGGCACGCCAATCATCGAGCACCAGGCCCGCGCTCTATCAACGACTCGGCCATCAGCCATGGTTGCCTGATCAACCAGCAGAGTTACAAGCTTTCTCAGTCGCATCGCTGAAACAGGAGACAATAAGTATATTTATTAAAAATATCTCTCCGTGTCTTTTGGAGCTTCGATAGCACGTGGAAAAACATAAAGCAAACGAGTTGTAGGTGATGTTATTACCAAGCTTCGCCGTATCTAGCAGACCCTCGGGCCAGTAAAAGTCGACGTCTTCAAGCGGCGAGAGAGGTATGGCTCCAGTGCCAAGCGACACGACCAGCGAAAGCGGCACGACCTCGTTCGATCGGTCGACGGCCTCGAGCGCGAGGTTGTACTCGTGAATCTCCGTCATAGCATCGAGGGTGGGATTGTTGGCAATGAGGCCGCCATCTAAGAAGCGGCCAAACGCCCGGAAGTAGGAAGGCGCAGCTCCGGTGGCACGCGCCGCCTTCCAGAGCAGCTGCTCCTCGGGCCTGAGGGTTTCTTTGAACTGATCGCTCGTCGGCACCTGAAGGATCTGGCTAGGCGACTCGTAATTGCGGAACAGGTGCAGGTCTACGGGCTTCCGGTCCGCGAGCACGCCCGTTATCATAAGCTTCGGCTGCCGGATGTCCGACATCACCGTCTCGCAGCCCAGGCTTTCCTTCAGAGCAGACTCCAGTGGCTCGCTGGCGTACGGCCGTTTGCCAACGAAAGCGTTGTCTTTGATACGGAAGTAGAGAGCCTGGCACTCCTTCAAACTTTTTCCAGCCGCCAAGCCCAGCGCTAATATGCCACCTGTTGACATTTATCTTTTCGTTATCATGAAACAATAATTCAAGTGCCTATTAGTGTGCACGTGCATGAAAAGGGATCTGGTGGGGGGTATCTCGCTTTAAATTGAAAAGTTCCCACTCCCTCAATACAAGAGAGGGAAAGAGCAAAATGTTTGGAGGAAGAGGGATATAAGCTTACCGGTTGAAGTGCCGGCGATCCAATCAAAGCAACTCGTCATAGGCTTCTGCAGCACAGACTCGATCTCAAGGAGAACCTGGACGAGTACGAGGCCCCGAATACCACCGCCGTCCATACAAAGCAGCCTGCCCCCTTTGACACGCTTAAGCTTCTTCGAGGCCATTTTCTCCATACTCGAGACGTACAGCATTTGATCGACGATTGTACGCGGTACGGCGGTCGGCGGCTCCGGTGGCGCAATGCCATCGAAGGTCTCGCCGTATTTGCAACCCATGTGACAATCCTTGATGTCCGACGAACAACGCTCAGCGCCTACCGCATGCAGGATGTACAAGATTTTTTGGCCGTCAATACCGTCTTTGTTCGCCAAGTGCCGCGGGCTCTCGTTTTTCCAATTTTTCGCGTTTATCTCGGCCCCAAATGACAAAAGTAGCTGGACTATCGATGGAGTTGACTGCGCTTAAAAAAAAGTAATGCAAGCATAGTTTTACAAATTAATTAATCGTATTACATTTTGCGTGTGAATAAGGTCTTAGCTTATAAATAAAGAGTAACAAGTATTAACCTCGGTAACAGCCAAATGTAGCGGAGAATTGCCTTCTTTGTCAACTATATTTACATTGGCCATGTGACTCAACAGAGCAGCTACGCATTCAAGTCTCTTTCTAATAACCATTATGTGAAGAGCAGTTCGCCCCTCAAAATTTAAAGCATCAATGTCACAATTTTTACTTATTAAAGTGTTGATAACTTCTCTACTGCAACACCAATGTAGAGGTGTACCGCCAAATTTCATGTCCTCAGGTTTTAGACTATTTGGCTGATTGTGAATAAAATCACCAACATAGCCATAAGCTGCAGGGGCACCTGTTGAAAAACATTGAAAATGTTAAACACAAATTGATATTGTTTACAAAACAAATGAAGATGCAATTACCTTCAGATGCAGAAATATTAACATCAGCTCCAATGACTAAGAGTGCTTTTACACATTCTGGTTTATCGCTAAGACAAGCAAGATGCATAGGAGTATAACCATCACTGTTTCTACTGTTTAAAATATTTGGAAGGTCTGCTCCAAGAGCTTGAATAATTTCCTTTGTCGAGTTGGCAGCATAATGATAGACTGTATTAGCTTTAAAATCTAAATGCATTCGAGAGCATTTAGCTGCAAGCAACATTTGGACAATTTGCAAGTTATCTGTTTGAACAGCAACTTGCAGAGGAGATTGTCCAGTTTCAGAATCACCTTCGTTTAATAAGCTATTTACAACGTCATGATTAAAGGCATCATACAGTAATAATTCTGCTGCTACATGTGCTAAATTCCATGTTGGATGGTCCACTAAGGTATCACATAAACTTTGTATTTTATTAATGTTTGACAACTGCAATAAATGTGATGATTAATTTAATTTATTGATTTATGAGTAATATTAATAAATAAATATAAAATTTGTTACCTCACGACTCAATTCAACAAGGATTGGAACCTTATCTTTTAATATTAAAAATCTTGATTCGGCTTCTTCGACATTATTTGTACGATACAGACTGAACAAAAATAGATTTAAATTAATGATCAAGAAATATGTTATAGCGAACAATGATCAAGTACCAATTGAATAAAACATACCTGTACGCTTGAAAACTCAACTTTTCCGAATAGGGCTTGTGCAGGACAATCTCATACTTTTCCTTCTCCTTATTCCCAGGAGCGTACAGTATAATCCCATCCTCGCGGCAGTGAATGTGTCTTTTGTGGTACTCTGTGGTCTTGATCTCTTGCACTTGGTCGGCAGGCGTCTCGGCAAAGACGATCCTATTGAGCACTGTATTGGCAATATTTCCGAGCCAAGCCATTTTCGAGGGACTATTACGACGAAGAAACTATAAGACGTAAGAGCTGCATCAACAGTCTGGCCTCGCAACACGGAGATGAAACAATAACAATGATGGCAAGAGAAATAATAGCTGCAACAGCAGAAGTGCTTGATTGCAACAACAGAACAGCAGAGAGTCTCGTCCGATAGCACCTATATATCACGCACACTCGGTAATACAACACAGAGAGTCGGTCAGGTAATGACAAGCAGATTTGTCGAAGGCCAGAAGGACATCCGCACGTCCTCGGAGCTCGAACGCAAGCAGCCAGCCAGCCAGCCGCCCATCTACGAATATTTATCGATCAATGCACGCGGCCGCTCGCACAGTCTGACGCTCAAAGTTCAAGGATGAAAAGCGGCTCGGGGCCCGACGAGAAGATAGCCGTGGCAGCCACGGCTGCTGTGCTGGTCCTTCGCTGGCAAACACAAACACCGCTGGGCCAGCCCGACTGCGCCTCGGAAATAGCCCGCCATCTATGCCGTACTTTTGCCAGCGGAGAACCACCGTACGCTAACGGGGCAACCCGGCTGGGCCAGTGCACTGCCCTCGCTGGCTTTCAGGGGCCATTATTCAGTAGTGAAAAGTCGAGTGATATAGAGGGCGTATCGCGGTTTGAAGTCACTTTGAAAATGACTTTAAGTGACTTAGAGGCGTATCACACAATTTTTCACTGTAGATTGAGTTCATTGACTTCCGAACTTCTGATGCTATATTAGCCATGGTGTAATCTGTTGGTTTTATGAAGATATGATTTATTTTCAATTGTTCGTATATCGCTCGAAATATAAACAAAGGACGATGGGAGGTTTTATTGTTTTTATCAATTTTACCGAATTTTTTTATTCAATTGAAAATTAAAAGAGTCGTCGACCTTTCCATTGCGTTTTCGGTGTTACTCTTGGGTTTCAATTATTTTTGGGGCAGCTTATCACTGTGCAAATATGCGAAAAAAGGGTTGGGCCCTTGGGCCACATAAGAGCAAATCTTTAGACTCGCATCGCACCCCCCTGGTCAGGGTTGGTCTGGGAAAGTGTTAGTATTTGAAATTGCGTGTCATTTTCATGAAATTATTTTTCTACGCGTTGGAGTTGACGGCTTCAAAAGCACCCGCTTAGGCTTAGACCAATCCTGTGCACAAGCAGACGCGCTCGTGTTGCGGGGGCCAAGAGCAGCCGACGCGCACACTCATATGCCGCGTCTCTGTCTCGCTCGCTTATCGCCGAGGCCCCTTTCGAAATTTTCCAATAATCGACACGAGAAAAATCTCTCCACGCTTACCTCACGCACTTTGGTGATTCGTCGACAGAGCTGGAGCCCCTCGATTGACCTGATTTACAGGCGCATGTTGCGGTAAGTGTAACTTTTGCAAGACCATTAATGTGTTTGTGCTTGGCACCGTGACGTTGACGGAGGGGGAGAGCACTACTGGCACGTGTTTCCGGGAGAGCCGATAAGCTTACCTCTTGTTTCGTCAAAATTTAACGTTTGCGAGAGCGAAACAGATGTTTTCAACAAAGCATATCAATGGGGAGTTTCTTGTATTCGCGAACTTACGCTGTTACGTTTTGTGTGTCACAGGAGGAAAGAAAGAGAGAGGCACTCTAACCTCAGACATTGATTTATCTCTATTTTTCCGTTGATTACAAGCAAAGTTCAATGAATCCCTTGCTCATCACTGGGAATGGGAATTCATTGCGAAACATCAGGCTGTAGTCTCAGCTGACATCGCAGCCTGTTTTGTTCTTAGATATAGATTTAAACAGTAGTTATATGCATTTACAACAAATTGTCGCAATGTAACATCTCGTCATCGTCAGCGACCCGCTATTGTTTCTCGTACTTTGTTTCGTTGAAAAATACAATCGGCAGGTATTATTTAAGATAGTGTTAACAAAACAAGTAGCTTCTTTAAAAAAAAAACTCATGGATTGACGTGCGCGACGACAATGTGTCTGTGATCGTATTTTTTGTTTTTTTTTTAAATTGCACGATCTTACGCATTTTGTTGAATTCGGCAAACATCGGGGGGTAAAAATTAATTAAATTGTAATGAAGCTCGAAAGTTTCTAACAAACAAATTTTTAACTCTGCATATTACACTTACATACAAAATACAGACAATACCGTATTATCCATCCAATAAGAACAACATAAAGTATTCGCGGACTCGCGCACACCGAGCGCGTTTACGCAACAGGTGATAGACGTGCGCAGTGTATGTACAATAAGTCAACATCGACCTCTCTCCTCCCCCATACCGCCAATATACCAAATCCACTCTCCCAAGTGTGTCCTTATCACAGCCACCTCGTGACTTATCGGCTCTCCCGTCCGGCGTCTCTTGACATTTTGTCGCGTTAGTCTAGTCTCAGACGCCGAGCAGATCGCACCTTCTCACCTTCCGTCGTCCACAGGGTCGAGAGACGAAGCGCATGCGTTTGTCTTTATAGCCTCTGATTGTGCCCTGTAGACGAGCCGGCAGCGTGTCTTTCAGAAGGAAAGCCAACAGGAGATCGTCCGAACAGCTCGAAGCACTGCTGACATGTCGCTTGAGACCCTGCCTGTTAGCAGCGAGCCTGTCACGATGAGTAACGTTAAGGACGGATTCATCGACTTCGTCTCTGGATCTATCGGTAAGTACCTTTCTTATTTTACTATTTCTTTTTGACATTACTGAGAAGTTGCGTTTTCTCGAGTACTAAAGTTGAGTTTGCATGCTCGTTAAAAATAAACAATTTTTTATAAGCTTGCCGGCTTGGTGTTCGAATGTGTAACGAAACGAAAATAAAACTGACTTGCTTTTTTGATGAGGTAAACCGAAAAACTTTTCGTTTGCAGTTAAATGTGTGTACTTTTTATTTTTAGATTAAGAAGAAACGCGCGTTCTTGTAAGCAGTATTTTTACATTCTAAAAATCCCGATCTAAGATCCTCTTCTCTCAATTACGACGTTAGATTAGATAGTACACGTCGTAAATTTAAATTTTAGCACGTTTATAGAAAACAATCTAAATCATATGATTCAGCTGAGCTTGCTTTAATAAATTTTTATTATACAAGTGTTTAAATAACGTCATTTTAAAAATTGAACGAAAAAAAAAATCTGCTTGTTTCAAAAGATTTCGCCACTTACTCACTTTATCTACAAATCCACGAATTCTTGGATCCTTATCATCCAAAATTTATCAAAACATTGTATAATTGTTGCGTTTCACAAAGACAACACTTGAGCTTGTATCGATGCAACACGATTACTGTTACTTGAAAATATTTTCCTCTTGCTATCTAATGAATTTATCCAATCGCAACAATCCTTCTAAAAACAAACGATTCCAAATTTCACGTACAGGCGGAGTGGCATTGGTGTACGTCGGCCAGCCCCTCGACACGATCAAGGTAAAAATGCAGACGTTCCCGCACTTGTATGCAGGCATGGTGGACTGCTTCAAAAAAACATTGAAAACAGACGGCATAGCGCGGGGCTTGTACGCCGGCACTGTGCCCTCGGTAGTGGCCAACGTAGCCGAGAACTCGGTGCTTTTCGCGGCCTACGGCGGATGCCAGAAACTCGTGGCCAGTGCTCTCGGTATGTGTATTTCCCTTACTCCATTATAATCGTCGATCTTCGTTGCTACGACGTAATGCGCTGCTTTGCCAAAGGTGTGCCAAGAGTCGAGGACATGACGTCACTGGGTAACGCGTTTTCCGGCTTCTTCGCGGCCTTCTTCTCCTCGCTGACCCTGTGTCCCACGGAGCTGATCAAATGCCGGCTGCAAGCGGAGCGCGAACTCCAGAATCAGAAGAAAGGCGTGAACGGAAAAGTTGTAAGCGAATAAAAGCGGAAATTTATCAAACTCGGACGATTGAACCTTTATTTTTTGTTTTCTTCTTCCGTTTTCAGCAACACATCGGCTCCTGGGCGTTGACGCGACAGATCTTGAGAGAGTCGGGTATTCGGGGTATGTACCGAGGCCTCACCTCGACGATCGCTCGCGAGATGCCCGGCTACTTTTTCTTCTTCGGCGCTTACGAGTTGACGCGCGAGCTGCTGACCGAGCCGGGCCAGACTCGCGACGATGTCGGTTGGCTGGGCACCATGGCTGCCGGCGCCGTCGGTGGCAGTGTACTTTGGCTCGTCATCTTCCCAGCCGACGTCGTCAAAAGTCGCATCCAGGTAAGCTCCAGTCTCTGCTGCGATCGACTCTTCAGATTCGACAATTTAAACGTACGTCTTCTTTTTCGGTGCTCTAGGTCAAGAGCTTGAAGACGCCAGCCCTGGAAGTGACGAAGGACATTATACGAACGGAAGGCGCGATGGCGCTCTACAACGGGCTCAAGCCCACCCTGATACGAACTGTACCAGCAACCGCAACTCTATTTCTCGCCTACGAATACACGAAAAAGTTCCTACACAGTGTCATGGACTGAAGTGCCGAGTCCGCTGGGCAGACTCGTTTACCATGTAGCCCAAAGCTTCGTACTGCTGTTAAGCTTTGGGAAAATTACGCGCAACAAGTGAAACGACGGAAGAATATTGAACAAAACGAAAATGACCAAATAGAAGATTAATACCAAATGCATTTGCTCTGCCGACGAACCGGACATGTTTGTAAATATAGTCAAAAAAAAACAGAGATGTAACGGTGAAACGAATGTATGTGTGTGTTTTATTTTAAGATTAATAAACGTATGCTTTTATGTACATTGCAGCCAGCGAATTATTTATTGCGAAACTGCAAATTTTCGCTGAGAACAAACAAAAAATGTTCATATACTAATTCGTACGTTGTTAATGTCTTTGGAAAGATTTATAATAAATGTTATCTAAGTAAAAGCTCGCGCATGTGTTTTTCTCTTGCTGAGTCGTCTTCAAGATTTTTCCAATTGTCCAAGGGAACCTTTAAACAAAAATGAATTGCGTTTAAACAAAAATGTAGTTTGATGTTTGTTATAGATTCGATTAAACTCACCACAATAGGTTTGTAGCCAATTCGTTCCAGCATTCTCAGGCGACTAACTAGATATCCCGTGGGATTCTTTGTGTCAACCAAATAGACTAGAGGTGACGAGAGAACTAAAACATACCACTCCTTGCCGTCTTTTGGCGCGTACTTAATCTTGCCTAAAGGAATTTGCCCCAATTGTTCAGCTGGCGAGACGTATTTATTGGTTTCGGGATCGTAACATAGGATTACGTCGACCATAGCCAGATGCGGTAGAACTGTGTCTTCGTGTACGTAAGACTCTGAACCAGTGATTTTCTAAGAGAAAAAAAATAATATGTTAGTTTTTTTATGGTTGTATTATTTGGTATAAATATTCTTGAAATTTTACCTGACATGTTGACTTGATGCTATTTAGACAGTCGAATTTAACGACTATCTTGCGATTTTTACGCGTCGTGTATCCATTATATGCTCCAAATCTCTGAAAATTGTATGATGGAGAGTGATGTTAAAGAACTTTTTATAAGTACAAAATATACAATGTATTACCTTATGAAGTCGCTCAACATAGCTTTCTTCAAGTCTAGGACCTGTATATTCAGGATGTTCTATTTCTATAGCATAATGTATATACAAATGTTCAATTAACAAACTGTTGTTGTGAGAGTATTTAGCAGCAACTTCTGGCGATAATACTCGTCTCACTGCTTCCTCAACGTAAAAGTTTCGGTTTAAGAGTGATAAATTAATTTTAACAAATGACTTTATGTGCCTGTAAAGTAAAAACGCTATTTTTATTATAATTACATCTGTTATTAAAATATGTTCGTTTTCACAATATCGTGATAATATTACTATGATAATAAACTCAGTTTTATTAAACTTACTGATCAATTTCTTCTTTTCTTTCAGGTTTCATAAGTTCATTCATGCCGATAGAAAAGAAAGGAGTCGTTTTTGGATCATAATTTAATGTAAATAATGCAAAATATATCTTTTCAAATCCTTTTAATTTTATAGAAGCTACTTCTTTTTCACATCTAAGAAATAACAAAGTTGTTTAGTGACATTTTTAATATGATACAGTATCTAGATATTTACCTTTCTAAAATTTTGGAGATCAATTCTTTTTTTTCCATGCGTAATTCTTTTATCCAAGCCATAAATTCAATTATAGCATATATATTGCGTGTAGGAACTTGGCTTTCAAGTGCAACAATTAATTTATCTAATTGTTCTAAATAATCTGGAGTTTTGATGCATCTAAAAATATAAAATAAATTTTAAACATGTTTGTTAAGATAAAAGTGTACATTTTTACATACCTCAGGATATGTAAAATTGATACGATAGTTGTATCACTAACAGTGTCAATATTATCAATAAGTTTTTGCATGATTTTAATAAGAAAATCTTTGCTTTTAATAGTTGTGCTATACTTATCAAAAGCCATAGCAAATATACTTAATTCATCAATTGTTAATTGATCACAACACTGTTCAAAAGCATACTCTACATTATAAACATTCATTCTTAAAATTCTTGAGGTAATCATAAAAAAAGCCAATTGTACTAAATGAGCAGGAGTTAAGTACAATGCTTTGCGGCCAATCTTGCTCAAACTATGCCAAGAGAAGTTTGATGATCTGTTTAATTTTAATTTGAAAAACAAATCGTTAACCAACAATATATCATCAAAGGTCCATTTTTCCTCTAATACTCGTTTCAAACATTCTGAATCTATTGCATTCCACAGTTTTTTATAAACTTCGTTTCTTGTGTCAGCATTCCACAGTATTAAACATTTTAATAAATACTGAATTTGTTTGTCATCAAACTCTTGAATACGATTTGCTATTATTTCTTGTATTCCACGATATTTTAGATCATCTATAGACTCGTTATTATATTTTACATAATACGATATACATTCAAAATTTTCTAAAAGTTCTGAAATGCTCATATCAACCCATGATTTGTCAAGTATATCTTGTAAATTTGAAATTTGTGTGTCTTCTTTTATTGGTAATGTATCTGCTATGTTTATTATAAGGTTCTCAGAATTATTAAGTATTCCGTGAGCATGCACTAATTGAGACGAATAATATGAATTGTACAACTTTGTTTGCTTCTCATTCCAGTTGTAGTAATATTTTTTATTGAAAAAATTGTTTGACCACAAAATATTATTACATATACATGAATTATTGCTTATAATCGAAGCGTATCTACTTGCCGCATCTGATTTTTGAAAAAGATTGAATCCCTTGTAAATCGACAATTTATCGAATTTACAAATTTTATTAAGGAATGACATGATTTTATAGTTTTAATGAAAAATTCTAGGAACAGTAGAGATTTAGTATCTCGCAATCATTATTCGTAACTAAATATAATGTATAATTAAACATACAAAACTTTACGTAGGTTTATCGCGCTAAGTCACATGGAGCATAGCAGACTCTTTTTAAAAATGTAGGTTAGGGATGTTTATTTACCGACGCGGCTTCGGCTGTACTGAGAAATTGCGATTCTACGAAAACACTCTGCTTCCGCGAGCCCCATCAGCATTCCCTTGTTTACGTTTCACCTTCGCATTATGACAACGTAAACAATTACATATATATTATCAAGACGAGCTGTAATTTTATGAAATGTCGTAATTAATATTACGATAATTTGTATGACTTTTCAATACTATTTACCTATTTACTCGTGATCTTGAATTGTGATTGTGATAATTGTGGTGTAGTGATTAATTGTAGAAATAACGAAATGCTTTTATTTATTAGGTGAATCCTTCAATAATTTAACCTACTATTTTAAATTATAAATTTGTGCACTACGTTTTTAATTGATATTACAATTACGCGTTTATTGGTTATGTTTTGTTTTCTAATATTTCATTGATTTTCATTGATTACGCATTGAATATAACGTTTTTCTGAACAATTTATGTAGTTTGTACTCTGATAATAATATTATGATTGTATTTACAGAAATGGCTGCATCAATACCTCTAACTGATGAAAACCATCAAGACAAGTCTTCCAAAGTTAATGGGATCGGCAGCGACAAAAATGTGTTATGTGATATTAATAATTTAACCAAAAGGGATAGTTATAATGACCGCTCTGTTTTTTATAAGAAACCAATCAAGAAGCACAATTACAAACTTGAAGTGGATTTCAATGAAACACCACAAGAAATTAGGAGACAGAGAATACTGTATTATCAAAAAAAGTAAGTAAAAATTTAATTTTTTTCAACTATTGACTCTACTTTGATTATGAAAATAAATAAGAAGGAATTAAAAATAATGTTTTTATAGAAACAGAGAAGATCTCCATAATGCCAACAGAGGACTCCTGGAAAATGTTCTTAATCCAGAAAATGAAGAAGAAATGGAAGAGGAGGCAGATGTTCAAGTTGAAGAAGAAATGGAAATTGATGTAGCAAAAAAAAGACATTATAAGCCAAAAAGAAGGTATGCTAATAAGTTAATGTTATCGGAATGGATGTTAGATGTTCCTCAAGACTATGCTGAAAATTGGATCATGATTCCATGTCCACTAGGAAAGCGTGTGCTTGTAGTTGCAAGCAAGGTATGTCAATATTTTTATTACAATTATTTAATTGTTTAATAAATTATAAAATATATTTTTTTTAGCGATCAACAAAAGTGTACAGCAGAAGAGGAACACATCTTTTCACATTCAAATCTGTTCTTCCTGGTGGAAGTACCTATACCTTTAAAAATAATTGTACAATATTAGATTGTATATGGATCAAAGATAAGAAAGTACTATATGCTTTAGATGTTCTTGCGTGGTCAAATCAGGAAATGTTAAATTGTGAGGTAAAGTTATCAATATTTCATGTTATTCTAGAATGTAATTTATATAATTGCATCAATTTAATTTTTAGTCCGAGTTCAGATTCTTCTGGTTGCAAAATCAGTTAGCAGAGATAGAATTGAGTGAGATGAAAAATCAGGAAGATGATATAAATGAATATCAAATATTATCACTGCCAAAAGTATACTGCAACCAAGACTTCTTGGAGTGTTTGATGAATTTTTCCATGTTAGTACCAATAGATGGAATTTTATTTTATCATAAAGAGGCACATTATACAAGTGGTCGGACGCCACTTGTTGCATGGTTGAAACCATACATGCTACCAGAGGTATTAGGGGTCAGTGTTCCCGAGTCATGCAGTGAAAAGCCAAGCAGCTACATTAGTTTTGAACATCACGTTCTTACCGTGATACAAAATGAAAAAAAGAAAACGGACAGCAGACAAAAACACCAAAAGTAAATTGTCATTAAAAAATAATCTTTATTTTTTTATTAAAATAATATACTGTAAAGTACCTAATATAATTTGTATACAAATTGTTCCAGGTGCAACTACGTAGAAGAAGAAGAAATGGAGTAATTGTTTTTTTACCTTCACTATTTGACAATAATGACAATTTTATTTAATGACGATATGAAAGGAAATGTGTAATAAATTGTTTAGTTCTAGAGATTCTAATAAGTTACGTTTAAGCGTTGTAAAGAAAGTATAAAACAAAATAATAAAGGATTCACTTTATAAAATAAACTTAGTCATTTTGAAATGTTGAGTTGCTGCGTTATGTTGATATGAAGAGCATCTAATGCCTTTTCGTTCAGGTACGTCAGGATGGTGTTCATGGTCTCAACGTTCATCACTTTCATCTAAAACAAGATAAATCAGCTGAAGCTTCGCGCAAACGATAGCAAACGAATGGAAAATTCGCCCGATATTACCTTGCTCTCGGTAATCGTGATCGCCGGCAGATCAAGCCTGTGCAGTATGCACAATCCCAGCTGAAGACTGCTGATCTGAAGTATGTGATTCTGGAGGATCTCGTGGAACTTGTCGACCTCCTCGGCCTCCACCCTATCCTTCTCCGTGAGCAAGCTGTTCCACATGTTGGCGAGATCCTTAACGAGGAACTTGATGGCGATGGCGTCGGACTTGGGTAGGCCAGGCAGGGTGTACTCGATCTTCGCCTCGTCGGCCTTGCCGGGCTTGTCGTGTCCGCCACCTGGGCTGAGAAGAATCGGCAGAAGCCACCTGAGATCCTCCGTGCCTACCGGCAGCCTCACCAGAATGCAATCGAACATGCGCTGGAGGGTCGCGTGTACGGCGCGCATGGTGTTGGGCGTGCCGCGGCACAACAGCAGCGGCAGCCTCGTCGAGCTCGTCCGCGTCGGCCTGTCGAGGGGCTCGCTTCGCCAGGACAGCAGGTAGCCCTTGTACACCGTGCTCACGCGCTCCGATCCGTCCTCCACCGTCGCCGACACCTCGATCTGCAATTTTAAAACGTCACCTTTAGAAGATCGGCTTATACCTTTGTTTAATGTTCGCGCTTATACCTTCACGACGGGATGATCCGTGTCGTTGGGCCTCCTCATCTCGAGCACGCTGATTTCGGCGTCGTAGCTGACGTTCTCCTGCGACAGCATCGTCGCCACCTCCTCGCGCAATTTTTTCGCATACTGCTTCAGCAGGACTTCGTCGTTGGAGCGAAAGTCGAACAATATCGACACGCCGATGATATTCCAAGTTTGCTTCAGCAGCTCTGCAAACAGGATGCCGTTCAGTTTTGATATAAATTTTCAAAATCGACCTATGACCGTAATTACTTTATTGATCATAAACATCGGAACAATTTAAATTATACTTCTCGGATGAAATTGCGTTTTTTTTGTCTCTTTCTCTTTTTTGTTTGCTTAATTTTACGTAACACCATTTGGCAGTTACACGCGGAGCGCAATTATTTTTGCTTACAAGGTATTTTAAGCGCAATGCTTTGTCGACTCGTACGCTTGGTATTTCAATCCTCGCCAAAACTTGATAAATGACTAGAATTATTGCGTTGAGGAATGCAATGAAATATGTTACCATTACAATTTATGCGTTTCACCTTGGAATTTAGTGGAGATACATCGAAATAGTACATATTTTTGCGGGCTCATAATGTGGATTGTTGCAATATTAAGAAATAAATAAAAATCAAACTTTAAGAAATTATCGCAAGTTTTATGTTTGCGATTTAGGCATTTTTAATTAATAACAGTGTAAAAAATCTTTATACTCGTTAATAATCTTATTTCATTTTTCAAATCGGGTAAAAAGTTTGCGCGAAAATCAGGTGATCGCTGACTGTCACAGGACTCGGCGTGACACACTCTGCCGCCCGAACAAAATTGACAGGTCTCTTCTCTCTCTCTCGCTCGGTGGATAAAAATCAACGGACACACGCCATTTAAACCGCCATAATAATTTTGATTTCAAAGAATCCACCAGCAGCTTATAAATATTCATCAATAACGAAACAAAGTAGAATAATATGCTCGGTTAAACTAAACAACACCAAAAGCTAGCCAAACGCTTGATCAATCCAATCATCCAAGCATAATAATGGAGCATCGAAAATTACCAAAAAAACCTTAACTTCCATTCCGGAGTCATCGCCAAAAGAAAAAGTAGATAAAAAAGAAGAAAAATAACCGAGAGGTGAGCTTACCCTCAAGATCGAGCAGTGGATCGTCGTCGTTCGGCTCGTCCGGATCCTCCGGCAGGTGAGTCCTAGACACAAGACTGAAGCAGCGTCGTGGTTCGCGGTAGGCGGCCGTGCGCGAGAATACGCAGGTGCCGCTATCGTTCTGCTCGTTATTCGTCTCCATACTCACTCTTTCACCGCCCTGCTCTTAGCCCTTCCTTCTGAACAATGCGAGCTGGCATCCTCGGCAGCAGCGGACACGACCGACGACGACGACGGCCTTTCCATGCGCGCAGGCCGACTGTGTGTAAATACGCGGGAAAAACGATTCTGAGAAAAGACAGAAGTTGTTGTTGGCGAAAGCGGTGTCCTCTGTCGGACCCCCGGCCAGATTAAAGAAAAAGAAAGAAGTTGCTCGCTTTCTCGCTTAGCTTATAAGCGAAACGGTCACGTTACGGTCAGCGCCCCCCTTCTATTTCCCCTCCCCCTTTCTTATACTCCCCTCCCTCTCTTCGTAACCTACTCTCTTTCTCTCTCTGCTGAGCTCGCGAGTCGCGGCGGAGAGGCCCTGTTCTACTGCTGCTGCCCCACTGACGCAATGGTATCGATGACTTTAGTAGTTTCTGGCAAGTTTTGACGCGCGGAGGACACGAGTGTCCCGAGCCAAGGCTACGACAACCTCCTTCTTATCATTGGGTTTATTTAAAAAACGTGGACTAGACTGCGCTCTCGTCTTCTTGCCCTGGACGGCGAGCTCTCCGAGAGAAACAGAGAGTGAGAGAGGGAGAAGGCGATAGAGCCGAGAGAAAGAGAGAGCCAGAGCGAGCAGCACACACGGAAGAGGAAGCCTCGGTGCCCAAGCAAGGGGATCAGCAGCGCGCGCAGCCAGAGTCTGCTGGACTGCTGATTCTGCTCTGCTGCTGCTGGTTTTTTAGCTGAGAAGCACAGTGCTTGTGCCGCACAGATGATCCTGAGAGAAAGCTGCGCCCTGTAGAAGGACTAGCTTGTAAGTATGTAGCTCTCACATACGTATATAGGTAATAAAGACGGAGCCAGGGTAGATTAGAAGGATATATCGCGGGCGGAGAGGGGGGGACACCTAGTGTGCTCCCTCTTTCTCTTTCTCTCTGTATACGTGCTTTATACAGCGAGCACGCAGTATTGCGCTGCTGGCTAGCTTTTTTTCTCGATCTCCCCTCCCTCCCCTCACCAACCGCTCGTATACGTCGCGCTCCGATAACGTACGGACCTGTCCATCTGCGCTGTATACGCGCACGAGCCCGCGGGGCTAAGCAGTCCTCGTGTCTGTACCCGGAACTCACAAGGACAAGCACGCGCGAGAAAGAGAGAGAGAGAAGGAGAGTGCGTGGTGGCGGCTGGACTCCGAAAAGGTCTACCACACGGAGCGCGCGCGTCGTTTGTTTGACTAAGCGGTCGTTTGTTTTGATCGGCGCTAGCCTTCTGCTGCTGCTGCTGCTGCCCTGCACGCCCGCACACACAGCTGCGCGCCCGCACATGTATATGCATAATCACGCGTGTACAAGTGCCGCCGCGATCAGAGAGGCAGCTGCTAAGTAGCACCGCGCGATGCAGGGGCTCGCGGCGTCCACGTGATGTAGTTTAGCAGAGACGAACGAGGAGGTCGGCTAAATTATCAGGTTCACGCGACTTACGCGCCTCTGTCTTTGTGTGTGTGTGTGTGTGCAAGCAGGTATAGGCAAAGAGTCGTCCAGGCGCGGGGCGACGGCGAAGGTGGAAGAGCTTTGGCGAGGCTCGGAGAGACAGCATCATCAACATGACGGAGGACATGTTAAGCGCCGACATATGCCGGGTCTGCCGGTCGGAGGGCATGGCCGACCGGCCCCTCTTTCACCCCTGCATCTGCACCGGCAGCATCAAGTGGATCCATCAGGAGTGCCTCGTCCAGTGGATGCGCTACTCGCGCAAGGAGTACTGCGAGCTCTGCGGCTACCGATTCTCCTTCACCCCGATCTACAGTCCCGACATGCCGCGCAGGCTGCCCTTGCGCGACGTCATCGGCGGACTCTTCTCTAGCGTCGTCACGGCCGTCAAGTACTGGCTCCACTACACTCTCGTTGCCATTGCTTGGCTTGGCATTGTACCTCTCACGGCGTGCAGAACTTACAGGGCTGTATTCAGTGGCTCCCTTGACCTTGTACGGGTGAGCTTTTCTTTTAGCTGCATTCTAATAAATCTCTTTTCTTCCATTCTTTTTCATTTGCTGCTTTGTTAATCTAGGTGATGTCATTGCCCATGGACATGTTTTCTACTGAAAATTTATCTTCGGATGTTCTTCACGGCTGTTTTGTGATATCTTGTACACTATTTACGTTCCTTGGTTTGGTATGGCTGAGAGAACAAATCTTGCATGCCGGCGGTCCAGATTGGCTGGAGAGAGACAATGTACAATTGCCTCCCATAGACAATCCAGTGCCAGGGGATCAGGATCAACAGAGGGCAGCTCAACCTGAAGGTCAGAATAACAATAATATACCTCCATTTGTTGAGGAACCAAGGCCCGAGGAAGCTAATCATGGTAATATTTATAGAGATCAATTATAAAGCCCTTAGTCTCTTAGGTGAAAAATACCTTTGATTATTTATATAACTTTTCAGCGGCAAACAATCCGGTAGAATTGCTATTTCGAGCAATGGCAGAGCGTCCGGGTGCGGGTGCAGCTCCGGCAGCACCTGCAGCCGCAGCAGATAACGAAGGCGAGCCCGTAGGAGCTCAGCCAGATGCCGAGCAGCCTCAACAGGCTAATGCAGCCTTGGGTGGTGGCGAATGGCGTGAACAGGCTCAGGCGGAAGCAGAAGAAGCCAATTGGAACCCAATGGAATGGGATCGACCAGCTGAAGAACTCACCTGGGAACGACTTCTCGGCCTCGATGGCTCGCTGCTTTTCCTGGAGCACGTGTTCTGGGTCATGTCGCTCAACTTCCTGTTCATCATGGTGTTCGCATTCGTGCCCTATCAAGTAGGCTACTACGCCATATCACTGCTCGGTGCTCAAGAGGTGGTAGCTGCCTCACATTTCGAGGGTCTTCTCACGACGCTCTGCGGCTACTGCGTACTAGGAGTTTTCCTCGTTGTTCTACATGCACTCGCAGCTCTACTTGGATTTCAACGCTCACAAAGATTCCTTGGACTTGGATACGTTATTGTTAAGGTGAAAGAGGACTTTTTACGCATCAGATTTATTTTTTAAATCAATCCAACATTGTTTGCATTAACAAAGGGCTTAATGATTATTCTAGGTCTCATTGCTGAGCGTCGTAGAGATTGGCGTGTTACCACTGGTTTGCGGCTGGTGGCTGGACATTTGTTCGCTAGCAATGTTCGATGCGACGTTACGCGATCGCGAGTCGTCGTTCCGTCTTGCTCCTGGCACCTCGATGTTTATTCACTGGCTTGTGGGCATGATTTACGTCTACTATTTCGCTTCCTTCATTCTGCTGTTGCGCGAAGTGTTACGACCTGGCGTACTGTGGTTCCTGCGCAATCTCAACGACCCTGACTTCTCGCCTCTTCAGGAAATGATACACCTACCGATCTTGCGTCACGCCCGACGTCTCGTTGCATCTGCCGTCATCTTTGGCACCGCCATCTTACTCATGTTATGGCTACCGGTCAAGATCCTCAGATGGATTTGGCCAGGCTTTCTGCCTTACACCGTCACCGTACAAACTGAGACTCAAGTAAATTAATTTGCCTCTATTTAATTATGTAATTTTCATATTCGTCTTCGAAGTTATTCATGTTGTCGCGTTCATGTAGATCAGCGAACTGTCGTTGGAGCTGCTGCTGCTCCAGGTGATTTTACCGGCACTGCTTGAACAATCACACACCCGCACTTGGCTCAAGGCCTTAATACGTGGCTGGTGTCGCTTGGTCGCTTGGCTTCTTGACCTCCAATCGTATCTATTGCGTGATGAAACTGACGAACCAAACGCTGCGGTAATTGAAGAACCGCAGCATCCAGACCTCGGTGCCGCCCATCAGGCTCTTTTGCATCGTGAGGGACCAACTGGCTTCCAGCCGTACGTGCGCCCTAAATGGTTCGCAGCCCGGTTGGTGGGTTTATTGCTCTGCGTGTGCGCTTCTCTTGTGCTGGCTAGCCTTGTAGCTATGACGCTGCCAGTCTGGATCGGCCGTCGAGTAATGGCTCTGTGGATGGTAGGTGCACCCGCGCCCTCACCAGCCGTGTTACCACCTACACCATCAGCTGCTAATGGTAAGACTACATTGATCGTATCGTTAAATTGTGTTGATTATGTAAATATACAAAATTATATTAAATTCTTCCGTAATACAGATGGCGTAGAAGCTTCGGCGCTGGCGGGCCGCGTGCATGAGGTATACACAATTGCATGTGGCACTTACGTATGCTGGGCAGCTGCTCGAGGTATGGCCCTTGCTGTCTCGTGGCTGCCGCGAGGACGGCGCGCTATTTTGGACCGCATCAAGCACTGGGCTCTCATAGGCGCAAAGGCCTTTGTCTCTTGCATCCTTCTCGTAGGCGTCATACCCCTCCTATTTGGTCTTTTGCTTGAGCTCGTTGTGGTTGTACCACTACGCGTTCCTCTGGAACAGAACCCTATACTTTTCGTGTGGCAAGACTGGGCGTTAGGTGAGCACTGAAAACTCATTATTAGTTTTCTTTTCGAGAAACAGATAATCAATAAAGTTCTTTTTTAGGTGTATTGTACACAAAGATAGCTACAGCGGTGACAATGATGGGCCCAGAATGGCGTTTGAAGCTGGCAATTGAGCGCGCTTATAACGATGGCATTCGCGAGATGGATTTGCGCTTCATCATCACAGAACTTGCAGCTCCAGTAATCTGCTGCTTTGGTTTGGCTCTCGCCGTCCCATACGCCGTAGCCTACGGCATCGTGCCATTCTTCGTCACCAATATCCAGACCCAAATCCTTATTGCCCGCCGACTCTATCCCTTCCTGCTGCTCGTTAATCTCGTTATCATCGTCATCAGCATACAAATACGTCAATTTAAGAAACTTTACGAGCACATTAAGAACGACAAGTACCTCGTCGGGCAAAGGCTCGTGAATTATGAACACAGGAATAAACAGCAGCAACAACAACAACAGCAGGCCACGGCGAGCTAACCCGCTCACTGTTAACGACCTACTTCAATTACTATCTCTTGGATTGAAGTTTTACCTTTCAATTCTTCGCAAGGGGTACGCGTTTTTTACTCGTTTTTCTTTTACGATTGGCAATTCGCCGGTAGTTGGTGGCTGGAAAAATGCGTGTTTATCATTTCTAAAGCTTTGGAAATTTGAGTTGACGAAAATGTGATTTTTCGATGCAGATTTAACAAATGAATTTACTGCGTTCACTTTGTTTCTGAATATTTTGAATTGGAGCTAAATTATATCTTATAGGAAAATTTTTATTTGAAAGGCTCCAATACAAAATTATATTGTTAGTCGTGTTAGAACGCGTTTGATTCATTAGTCAAATATGCGTGTTATTATGCAATGAAATTTAAGCTTTAAGGTAACTCCTGATTATTAAAAAAAATCATAATAATCCAGTAGTTAGTAAATTGTAAATTCAACTTGAATTTTCAAAATTGATAAAAATCAATTTTTTATACATGTAGTAAGATTATTCACTTACAGAACAATGGATTTTAAAATCAAATCTTGCAAAATTTCAATCTAAAAAAATTTAGAGCACCTCCTTCTTTTTCCTATTTTTCTTACCATCCAAAATTCATTTTTTCTTTATTGATACTGTTCAATACAATAAATAACATTTATGTAAGGGGAACTGTTTTAAAAAATTACATCTTTTTTTCACTTTTACTGCTTTAAATTTTCAGTGTTGATAAATAAAAGCATACCCTAATCTACTGATTAAGTATGTAAATGAATTAGAACTATTCTGAAATTTTTGTTGTGCTTAACGGTTCATTGAAAATTATAATAAATGTTGTACAAGATCTTTTTGTACGCTTATTAAATGTTTACATACTTTTAATTGAAAAAAGTTTCTATTGCCTTCTTTCAAAATTAAATTAAGATCGAAAGCTGATAAATTGTGTAAATTATACTGGAATAATGAAGCTTTCATAAAAATAAGTCTATGAAAGCTACAAAATCACAAAATTTAAATCATGTTCTTAATAAACAGAAATTAAGAAAATTGTTCAATATATCTTATTATTCTATTAATATCATGCAAAATTTTTTAAATTAAAATTAATTTGATCAACTGTTTGCAAGTTTTTGCACAGATAATACAATACATTTTCTATACAATGTTCATTCTTTTCAACATTTTTAAGTAAAAATAATGTATTATTCAATTTATCACCGTTTTAATATAAACGTTTTGTACTTTATTACTTTGTTCTGAATTGCTTTACAAAAAAAAAAAAGACATGATCTAAATGACAGATAATTAAGTTTGGAAGTTAGCTTATTTGTGCAACAATTTTTCTGCCAACTCTGATTCGATTTCACGTAATTTTAGCTTCAATGTATTAACAATACATCATGCTTAATCAAATTTAAAATTATTTTGTTGAGTAGTTTTCATTTCGAGATCTATGTTGTTATCTAATAGTTGTATTTTTCTCCGATCTTTTATTTGTTTTATTATTCTACAAAAATAAATTATCACAAACACATTAGTCATTAGATTCTAAGTTAGATTTTCATTTTTGATTGAGAAAGAAGCTTGCCGATGTAAAAGCGAAAATTACCACAACAATCTGATCGCGTTTTTAAATATAAATGCACTCCCTTTCTCTCTCTTCTCTTATAATAACACTTATAATCCATTAGAACTACGCCTGATATCATGTAGAGCAAATCTTGTCGGTGGTAAGACTTAGATACTAGCGTCTCGTAATTAAAAATACTACTTACTCAAAATTACTTTAGATGTCAATTAAAGCAGCATTATTATTTTTTTTCTCTCTCAAATACCACCCTGATATCGTTTCATTCATATCTTCAGCCTGTAAAGTTTATAGAAAATTTTGAAAATCAATCGATATGAGTAACGAAAGTGAAAGTCTGTATATTGTAAAAAGAACTTAGATGTGAAAATGTATTTTTATATACTGGTATGAAAGCGACTCATTCGTAATGGAGTATGTAAATGTAGCGATGCTCAGTCATCAATTTTCCAGTCAAATAGTAATTTAATGAAACTTTCTTCTCCCAACCATTAGTGTGTATGAACGTGAGAATGCGAACATGTAAAAAAAAGACTAATATAAATGATATACATGATTACCGTCATTATTATGATTTAATTAAAACCTTTCAAGTTTTTTTTTGTCGGATTAAACAAAAAAAATTATTTACTGAGATTGTAATTTATTTACAAGTACATTGTATTGGTTAATAATAGCAAGTTTAAGGATTTGGATATGCCTTATTTTGTGTACTGTTACGTTGCTAATGTGTAAATTGATGAATCTTTCTCAATAAATACATTTTGATGCATAATGAAACAAACTCTTCATTGTAAACCTAATTAAATTAAAGAAAATTTATTGTAATTGCGGTTGCAGCAAATTACACTGAGGTAAAGTAGTGGAATTGAGATATTATCTACTAACAAGTTCTTTATTTACAAAATAAATACAAAAGTCAGTTCTAAATTATATACAATCAATCTGAGAACCTGTACATACACTTTTATATGTACATACATGATCAATAAAAAAAAATGTATTTTCGTTGCAAGTGCAGAATAAATTTAATTGCGGCGTCTTCTAACACGCGATATTCTCCAAGCATTGGGTTCCTCATACTTATTGTAGAGCGGCTCGAGTCGTTGGTTCTTCTTGAATTTGCTAAGCTTCGTCGGATCGGAGAATTTGAAGAAGGCCGGGGCGAACTCAACGAGCCACTTGGGATCGATAGCCGTGACCTCGCGCATGTATTCCTTGGTAGTCTGAACGAGCTCGTGATAGATGACCCACTCGGGTTGTCGATTGAACAACGCGCTGCTCGGATGTATGTAGACGACTTGGCTGTCGACGAGGGTGCGGTAGCCCTCCTGCGGATCCTTCTTGGCGGCGTTGCGGAAGAAGCCCGAGCACACAGCCTTCTGGATGCGAAGGGTATTCTTTCCAGCTGAGACGACGTCGAGCTTGTGCCTGTCCATGATACCGAGCAGCTGTTTGCGCACGTCCTGGGCGCGCTTGAGCGTGCGGATCTGGACGAAATTTTCGTAGCACCAGGCGTTGCTGAATTTGTTGTTGCGCCAAGAATTGTAGACGGCAAGCAGGGTCAGATGGTCACCCTCGAGCTGGTTGAATTTGGCCTTCTTCTGGTCGGCCAGGGCCTGCTTGTCCTTGGGCCGATAGAATACGTTCTGCACCGAGAGCATGCTCACGACCGTGAGGATCTCGTCGGAGCACTGGAGCTGCACGCTCATGATGAGCATCTTGGAGAGATTGGGCTCGAGCGGAAACTCCGCCATACGCCGTCCAAGCCGAGTCAGCAGTCCCTCGTCGTCCAAGGCGCTGAGACTGTGCAGCGACTCGAGAGCCATTATGAGCGACTCGACCGGTGGGGCATCCATGAAGTCGAAATGTAAAAGGTCGTTTATCCCCATTGTCTTGAGTTGGAGCACCGTCGTAGCGAGATTCGTCCGCTGGATCTCCGGGACTGGAGTTGGCAACATCTCGTCGCGGTAGGCGCGCTCGGTATACAGCCTGTAGCATTTGCCGGGGCCCGTGCGACCGGCCCTGCCCGCGCGCTGCTTCGCAGCCGCCTGACTGATTGGTGTCACAATCAAACTGTCCATGCCCGTTTTCGAATTGTAGACCTTCTGTTTGACGAAGCCCGGGTCGACGACGTAGAAGATACCGTCGATCGTCAGACTCGTCTCGGCTATGTTGGTCGCGATGACGACCTTGCGCGAGCCCGGGGGCGCTGGCTCGAAGATACGCGTCTGCATCTCGGAGGGCAGGGCCGAGTAGACCGGTAATATGATCAACTCGGGCACGTCCGGGCCAAGAGACTTCATGCGCTCGTAAAGGATCTCGCAAGCAGTGTCGATTTCCTCTTGGCCGGTCAAAAAGAGAAGTATGTCGCCCGGTGGCTCTCGCAGGTGAATCTGCATGACGGTGATCAATGAAGCGTCCAGATAATCCGTCTCTGGCTCCTTCGTGTACATGACCTCGACCTCGAACGTTCGTCCGGGAATGGTGAAAATTGGCGCTTTGAAGAAGTACTGGGAAAACTTGACGGCGTCCAAAGTCGCGCTGGTTACGATGAGCTTGAGATCGGGTCTACGGCCCACGGCCTGTTTCAGCAGGCCGAACAAAACGTCGGTGTGAATGGTACGCTCGTGAGCCTCGTCGAGCATAATGACCGAGTAGCTTTTCAAATCGAGATCCATCAGGCATTCTCTCAGCAACATACCGTCAGTCATGAATTTTATTATGGTCTCCGGTCCCGTGCAATCTTCAAATCGAATAGTATAACCGACCTCTTGTCCAAGCCTGCAACCAAACTCTTCTGCTACTCTGTTGGCAACGGACATTGCCGAAATTCTTCTCGGCTGGGTGCAGCCTATCTTTCCTCTGGCGGTGAAACCCACCTCGGCGAGATACTGCGTTATCTGGGTCGTTTTGCCGGAGCCCGTCTCACCGATTACTATGAGTATCTGATTATCCGAGACTGCCTTGATAAGGTCGTCCCTGAGCTTGTAAATCGGCAAGCTTTGCCGCTGCTCGACAATACTAAGATTCGTTTTCTTGCCAAACGAGCTCTTCTTACCGCCTATCACGTGTTTCTTCCACTCGGGCAGATCCTGGGTCTGCATGCCGACGCCCCGCATGTTGGAGCCTGCCGCTTGATTCTCAGCGTCGGGCAGCGGGTCGATCCAGTTCTTGCTGAAGCCCGAGGGGTTCGAGTCCATCTCCTGCTCGCGCTGCAGCATCTTCTGCTCGCGCCGCTCCTTGGCAAGGGCGCTCTGCATCATGGCCGCCTGGGCGAGCGAGCCGTCCGGATTCTTGACGATGCGCACGGGACTGAGGTCGCCGAGGGCTCTGCCGTGGCCTTGGAGGAACGGGGGCTCCTCCTCGACCAGCTCGATCTCCACGTCCTCCTCCTCGTCGTCCTCGCGGGGCAGCACCCCAGTCTCCGCGTCGAACTCGGGCAGTTCGCTGCGGTCGATGCAGGCCGCCGCCATCATCTGCTTGATCTCCCACTTCTCCGGGGAGGAGAGCCGCACGCGCTTGCGGGCAGCCGCCCCGGCGTCGTTCTCCGCGTCCACGCCGCTCTGTGCCAGGCAGTCCTCGAGCAAGCTCGTCGGCCGGTCGGGGTTGCGCAGCCGCTGCTCCTCCTCGTCCGGCCGAGACATCTCCGCGGCGGTGAAGGGGTTGAGGTCGCGCCCGGAGTCCTGGTCGACGTCCTTCATGCTCAGCGACACCTTTTGCCCGACGATGCTGAGGACCTTGACGAGGACGCGCTGGCCACGCGTGACGACGTCCGCGGCGGTGGCGACTCTACCCTCCCGCCTCAGCTGGGATATGTGGACGAGGCCCTCCCAGCGTTTGCGCAGGCCCTCCAGCTGGACGAAGCAGCCGAAGGGCACGATGTTCGCCACCTTGCCGTGGTAGATCTTGCCGATCTCCGGCAGTGCCGACAACTCCTCGTCGGCTTCCCTCGAGCCCGAGCGCGACTTGGACTTTGAGCGCGAGCGCCGGCGCGAGCGCTTCTCCTCCCTCGAGCGCTCGGCCGAGCTGTTCCTCGAACGCTCTCTGTCCCGGTTGGCCCTGTCGCGCTGTCGGTCTTTCGACCTGGGACGCTCGCGGTCCCGCGAACGTGCCCTGTCCCGTCCTCGATCCCTGTCGCGCTCTTTCGAACGAGCTCGGTCTCTCGTTCTCTCGCGCTCTCTGTCCTTGGTGCGATCTCGGTCGCGCGACCTGTCTCGCTCTCGACTCCGGTTTCTCTCTCTTGAGCGATTCCTCTCCCTGGAGCGGTTTCTCTCTCTTGAACGATGCCTGTTCCTGGAGCGGTTTCGTTCTCTGCTGCGATCTCTGCTACGATTCCTCTCTCGCCTTCTGTTTCGTTCCTTGTCCCTGTCCTCCTCGGACTTGCCATTTTTCACAATCTCATCAGCAGCCTCTGGTTTCTTCTCTTTCTTATCCACGTCCTTCGATTTCTCGTCTTCCGACTCCTGGCTTGGCTTTGGAGGTGGCAGGTCATTTGGTAGAGCCAAACCAGGGAACCTCTGAGCCAACTTGTCCTTCTCCGGATCGTCCGACTGCTGTTTTGTACCAGACTTTTTTGGCTTCATGTGCTGGATGATACGCAGCAGATTGGCCACCAGCGAATCCGAGAACTCGGCCTCGTGCTTCGCCAGCACGGCCTTGAAACTTTGAAACGTGTCGTTCTCCTCGGCCAAATGAATAATGAACTCGGCGAGGTCTTTGTTGTTCATGCCCAAGTGGTTGTCCAACTCCGTGCAAATCTTGGATACGAGCGACAAGTGCTCGAGCTTCTCCAATTCGTCCATTTTTGAAACAGTTTAGCTGCGGAATTAGTTTTGTTTAGTTTATTTGATAAATTGTGTTTTCTCTTAAGTAATCAATTTACGATTGGCACTTGAACTAACCTCTTTCTCTCGGTGGTAAACACAGTCTAACCTCAAAGGTGAATTAACAGCTTTGTCGTCTCATAGCGGTAGATGCTTGTGGACTGGTTGAAATTTTAGCGTGGCCAAGGAAATATTAGCAGCTACGCTAGATCGACCTATCATAGGACCAATAAGACTCAGCAGGTATATGTTTAATTATTTTACATACACAACAGAGTCAAAGAACAGATTACAGACTAAACAGATACAGTGGTTACATTCCGTACTATGAAAATCGTATAGCGCTCCAAACGGTCATTTTTATAACTATTCGTGTCGACTGTTAGTCTATGTTTTTTCGGTCTGTTCATTATTGTTACTTTATTAGTTCGGTTCGAATGATGATAAATAACAAAGCCGAAAATGTAATAAGGTAATCAATGGTTGTAAAACACATAGTTTATTATTGAAATTTTTATTATTGCTTTCAGTTCCGCAATAATTACACAATGCTATAGCAAATATTGAATTCTGTTGAAACTCTTATGAGTAATACAGTAATGAAAGTGACCAAAGATGCAAGATTAATCTTAAAGTGATGAAAATTGTGACATGTTATGTAATATATTGTACACAAACATTATTTTACTGCTCTACGAGACACTATATGCAACAAGTTGCTCTGAAAATATGACTATGGTGCAAGAATGAAATTCTTTATAAAATAATATTTGGTAAATAAAAATTAATTACTGTATGAAAAAAAAACTTATAATTAATTTATATAATTATTTATTTTAGATGTTTTGATTTGAATATTAGTTTCTAAAGATTATGTCAGAAAATGCTTTCTATAAAAGATACCGTTAAACTTTTAATTTTGTTGACAAGACTTACTGGCAAACACAATTGGAAACCAAAATATTATCTATTTCTCAGTTATTATATTTTTAAAAAATTGGAAAATCTTTCAAGAATGCAATTAAAACTGCAGTGTGTTACAAATGCAATTTTTTCATCTTTGATCACTAAACATATAAAATGCAGTGACTTGTATGCTGATGATAATTTATACGTGCTGTGTAATTCACAGTTTGCTGATAAATCAAACAACTGGTTTTACTTATGTTCTAATAAGTCCCAAAACCGATACAAAGTTGCTGTTATATTTACTGATGATATTGAAATAGATAATATTTATGTATCAGAAACTACAAAATTTAATTTAAAAAATCAGTTGAAATTAGGGGATGACATCAATGATGTTCTTACTTTCTACTTCTTAGGTAATTTGTAATTTTGTTTTACACTCTCTTAGTATTTAAATTACTGATAAATTTAAAAAAAGTTCCAGCTACAAACAAGGCTACAATATGTGCAACAGAAATGAAGATATCTCTCATTGCCAACCCTTATGATTTTACAAATGATCTTATAAACACTTTGTTACAAAACTATTTTTCTACTCCAAAATATCTTCGTTTGAATGATGTTTTTCAAGTAAATGTAAAAAAATACATCCCAGAAACAAAGTACTGTACAGCTGATTCTAAATTAGATATACTTCATTTTAAAGTTAATAGTATCAAGTCTGAAGCTGAACAAACTAATGTAGATGGACATTTCATTTCCTATGGGCTAACAACTCTAATTCAGGAAACAAATGTAAATAGTTACCTTCCACAGAAATGTTTATGTGATGTACATTTAAATGAAGAAATCCATGTCTCTAATGACTGGCCACCAGCTTTAAATGATTTATTGGAACAATTGCAATCGTGTATTGTTCCATTTTTACAAAATGGTAATACATTTATGCAAACAACACTTTTTATAAAAATAAAAAAACATTTTCGTTTTGGATTTTAGATACGTACATTGATGTCAAGCCAGTATTTCTGGTAGAAGGTCCAAATGGCAGTGGGAAGTACAAACTTATAAAGACTGTTGCTCAAACGTTGGGCTTACATTTTTTAGAAGCTGACTTTACCGAAGTACAATCATTAACATCAGCTCAAACTGAAGCTAAATTGAGAATAGTCCTTCAAGAGGCTGAAATGTGCACCCCGTGTGTCTTGGCACTCCGAAATATACAGGTAAAAATAAAAAAAAAACACATAATAAATTGTATCTTTTTTTCACAAAATTAATATACGTTTAAGATTTTCGGAATAAATCCCGAGGGTCAAGTGGACGATCGCGTGCTCGCTTCATTCACAAGCGAAATAAAGCAATTGTATTCAAAAAAGTTGAAATATCCAATAATCACGATAGCAACGTCGACCGAATCAGAAATCCCCATAGACACCGAAAGAACATTCGTCGAGAAAATCACGATAGGCCATTTGAAACAAGAGCAGCGAACTGAAATATTATCATGGCTGCTGAAAACAAAAAATCTGAAATATCAAGCGGATTTGCCGAAAATAGCGACGATGTGTTCGGATTTTGCATTAGCAGATTTCGAAGCTCTCGTTATGCATGCGATAAAGAGTCGCTTTAGAAAAATCGCTTCGGCGCAAGGCGAACGTAACATGGAACTTTCGAACGAAGATTTTCTCTATGCAACAGGTGTGTAGATTAAATAATCTTGTCTTGTTCTTTAAGACAAAACGATCTGTTGTTCTTTTCCAGAGTACATGCAGTCGATATTCTCCGATCAAATCGGCGCGCCTCGCGTGCCGCGGGTACGCTGGGAAGACATAGGAGGCCTGGCCGAGCTGAAGCACGAAATCATGCGGAGAATCGAAATGCCTCTGTTAAACATCTCCGGGCTTGGAAAGTCGGGGCTGCTTTTGTACGGGCCGCCGGGTACCGGTAAGACCCTGCTGGCCAAAGCAGTGGCGACCGAGTGTCAGCTTCACTTCTTGTCGGTCAAGGGTCCGGAGCTCTTGAACATGTACGTCGGGCAAAGCGAGAAGAACGTTCGCCAAGGTACCGAAACAATAATTTCCCAAACTCGTTCCTCTCCCGTTTGAACAGTAAAAAATCGAGCATTTGCTTGTCGCAGTGTTCGAGCGCGCTCGAGCGGCGGCTCCGTGCGTAATCTTCTTCGACGAGCTGGACTCGCTGGCGCCGAATCGCGGCCAGAGCGGCGACAGCGGCGGCGTGATGGACAGGGTCGTGTCCCAGCTCCTCGCCGAGATGGACGGCCTCGAGAGCGCCGGCAGGGTCTTCATAATCGGAGCAACGAATCGGCCGGACCTCATCGACCCGGCGCTCCTGCGACCCGGCCGCTTCGACAAGATGCTCTACGTTGGAGTCTACGCGGAGCCCGAGGCCCAGCTCGGCGTACTCAAGGCCCTCACGCGACGATTCAACTTGGAGAAGGATGGACAGGAGTTGGAAGCTCTGATTGGTAGACTACCGGAGAATCTGACCGGAGCCGATCTCTACTCCGTCTGCTCCAATGCTTGGCTTCGGGCGGTCAGGCGGATTATGACGGATTGCGACGTTGATAAAGAGAAACTCAAGGGAGAGGATGTGGTCGTGGGTTTGGAGGACTTTTTGTGCGCGAGCAGAGAGCTCGTGCCGTCGGTTAGCAGGGAAGAGCTGCAGCGATATGAGGCGCTTAGGAATGAATTGTCCTCGAGGTGATTATTTTGTTTTTTATTGGGAATTTTGTTATTTTAGATTATTTGTTAGGGTTTTTTTTTACTACTTTTTTAAGCTCGATTGTTAATACTTTTTTAATATGATAATAAAGCTTGATTTTGTGATACAAACCTGTTGGAAATATTTATTTTATTGTTGGTAGCATTAGGTGGTAAATGAATATACTGTACATTAACGTCATTTTATAAATGTGTTGTTTTATTTTCGAGAAACACAGAAAATAATTTATACAGACGACAATTAAATTAAGAAGATTCTTTCTATACGTATTGCACCATATACGTAATTAATGTCTATAATACGATAGAACGACTGTTTTCAGTAGTTCCTCTCGTTCAAAGCTTCTGAGGCCTTGAGTTATTTATTTGTTACAATTTTAATTTTTTTTTCCTTTTCATTTATTTAGCGCTAGTAACGTACTTACACATGAATAACATATTACAGGTTACGATAACGGTAATGTTCAATGTAGAAAAATAGGATGTTACATTCACTAGCTGGCGCGCAGACCAGAAATTTAAAGATTTAAGTGTCTAATACCAAAGTATAATTTTTCTTTATTATCGCATTTTCCATAACACGTCCTTATAATAATGGCTTATGTCATTGAAAACGTGTAACGATGTCTAATTTTCATTTAACAGTATACGGGGACATTAATCATTTACAAAAGTTTTCCCTTGAGAAAACCATATATGAAATACTGATAAAAGAAATTTTTTCAAAGTCTTTTTTGGTTCTTTTAACTGTAGTTGCTATAATAAGTATACAAAAGTATCAATTACAAGATGCAATGAAGATTGAAAAAAGGCAAAATATGAATTTTTCAAGATTACTTGAATAGAACAAAAATATGGTGAAGCTATTGTTCATTAACTTGCATAAATAAGTTAAATTTTGTGTTGTCATATCCCTGGTAAAAATTATTTTAGAAATTTGTTCCCTTTTGTTTAATGACGAAAATTTTTCAATCAATTTGTAACAAAGTTATACAATCTGGTTTAATAGAACGTACGTATTTTATTCAGAAGTTATTTATGTATGAAAAAGAAAACACTACGGAATTTTGTAAAATTTAATCTCAATAATTTAGAAGAGAAATATTATTTCATCTAATATACAACTCTTTTTAAGTGGAGGGAGGGAGAAAAGTCTAGATGCAAAGTTTTAATTATTTCCACAATTATACTTTGCGCTGAGAAAACTATCATTATAATTTACTACTGTATACGATTATTTCCTTACTCGATATCGACTGAGGCTGTACACGGTGTTTTTTTTTTTTTTTTTTTTTTTTTTTTTTTTTTTTTTTTTTTTTTTTTTTTTTTTTTTTTTTTTTTTTTTTTTTTATTAAATTTGTTTAATTTTTTTGTTTTTTACAAATTTTTTTTGTTTTTTTACGCGCTTAGCTAAATATGTTCAGCCTCATTCAAGAACGCTTCTCTCCTCAATGTGTTTTAAGCTACTTATATTATAATTTTAAAATACACTACATTTCAGTGTCGAACTAATCATTGATGCGATGAAATTCCATTTTTAGTAGAAAAATATCCAACTTTTTATCTGCTTTTGAATTATCTAGTATGAGGCTTCTGCTTTCATTTACAAATAGATTACGTATTTTTCGCTTCCGAACGATCGTCTTAAATTTTTAAACATTAAGGAAAAGAAAAAACTAAACAAATCTAGATTTATATACATAAAAATCTACCCAAGATCGAGTTTCATAATTTATTTCTAAGCTTTAGCTAACATAATGCCTCATGTTAATATTTATTTAAGTTTCTACTTTTATTTTCCACTGGCTGATCGACAGCAAAGCCATAATCTTCTTCTTTTTATTCTTCACCACCGAAAAGAGTTGTCAGTTCTACTTATTGCTTACTCAATTTAAACTTAAATATCACAATATGTCCGTTATGATACCGTAAATAAATATATATTAAATAAGCTATAGTTTCTCTTTGTAAACAAATAGCAGTTTATATATTAAGTATATATGAAAGAAATGACTTATACGTGCCTAGCTATACAATTAAAATTCAATCAATAATTCGCGACAGTTAATTCCCTAGCATTATGCTTGCGGATAAAATTATTAAAATACGATCGCGTTGATAATTTGGATCTAAAAAAAAAAAATGATATTCTAATGAAGGTCCATACATCTAAAAATTGTAATATTTGTTATCAATACTATGACAAACTGTTTTAACGGATTTAAAAATCGTTGATCATTAAAACAATTAGTTTACATGTTAATTGAACTTAATAATTGTTGCATAATACATTTGATGTAAGTTCGTTTGACGTAATGTCGATTTTTAAGATAAAACTACCGTAAGTTCGTGTTTACTCTCACGCAGCATCAAAAGCATCAAACAGTTTGCTTAGCAGTATTTCAATAATAGTAATGACTGTAAGTCTAACTCAATACGTATTGAATTCAAATATCACAGAAATAATCTTCACGTAGTATAAAAGTTGAAAATTCTAGCTAATCGTTTAAAATAATTTAGCGATTGTACGAGTAATCATAAATAATAATGGTAATTAAAAAATGTATTTGATTTTAAACTCCTGCTTTTTTGTTCTCTCCTAAAATATAACACAACAAGATTCGTTTGAAACAGCGTTACTTCGAATTACGACGATTCCTTTGAACACTAACTGGTCATTGATTTCGTAATCTTGAAGTATATTACAGATTTTGATTAAGCTGTAACTCATTACTGCTTTATTGCCCGTAAAGTAGCAAGAATAATTTAACAACAATGCATTTTGAATCGTAACTTTGGAAGTGACGTTGAGACGTTTTTACGAAAAATTCGGAAAGTGCGCGCAGCAGCAGTGTGATTTTTTTAAAATCGATCAGTGATCGCAGAGATAGCCAAACTAAAAATCATAAATAGGCGTATCGATAGTTTCGATGCTTCGTGATTACCCGCAAAAATTTATCGTCGACTGACATGGACAAAACAAAGCAATGAATAAAACCAATGAATGCCTTTTGTTTTTGGCCCGGGGACGGAGAAGGATCGGGATGAAAGGTTCAGGGGCTGGAAAGTGGGGGGTGGGGGTTCGAGGAGATAAAGGTGTAGGAAAAAACTCAGTCTCATCCTCTCGTTTCCGAGACAATACCTCCGCTGTATATATCGCGCGCATATTGACCCCTCTAATCAGGCGCGCTCGTTAATGTACATGCTGCAACCGTCTCGTTCGCGTTTCGTTTCATACATATATTTATATTATACGCGCGCGGGATTGAAGAAAAATAGTCGCGTCGGTGTGTGTGTGTACAAAGCAGCAACGATAAAACTCATACATGTATTATCGGAACGAAGCGGGATGATACGCAGCAACAACGACGACGGAGGTTCATTTGGGATTCTTTTTGTTTTAAACAATCTCCTCTCCTCGTCTCTCTCTCTCTCTCTCTCTCTCTCTCTCTCTCTCTCTCACACACAGCTCTGCGCTTGTAAAGGCCGAGAAGTCAGTGGGCATCCGTAGGCGTCGGAGGCGGAAGATAATTTCGATTCTTCCGGATCCGACTGCCGCGTCAGAAGTACCTCCTGGCTGGCAGAGGCGGTCATGGCTCCTCGCCGTTCATCTCTGCAAAGGAAAATAAAACGACAATGAATACATCAATCTCGATATGTAACGCTGTTGCAAATAACTTGTCATGAATGAAATCGGCTTACCTGCCGGTCAGGATGACTTCTGGGCGAATTCGTGGAGGATGTCGCAGGCCATCTCGAGGTCGTTCCTCGTGATGCCGAGGGCCCTGATCACCGCGTCCTGAGCGAAGCCCAAGGCGACGAGCCTGGAGATGTGCTCGGCGTTGATGTTCTCGTAGGCGGCGCCATTGGCTGAGCCGTTGGGCGTAGCCGCGGCGGCAGCCTCGGCGCCGGTTTTCGGGCTCGATCGGCTCGGCTCGTCCTTGTCCTTCATCATCGCCGCCAGCCGGGAGCGATTGACGTCGAGGCTGATGTTCTTGACGACGTGCTGCTTCGTCCCGGGGATGATGATGGTGTTCTCGTAGAGGTGGTCCTGCCGGCCGAGCGGACTCGAGGCCCCGCTCGCCGCAGCAGCCGGAGCGGCTTTCGGCGGCCGGGGGACCGAGAGAGGCGGCGGCACCGGGGGCGCACAGGAGCTCGAGGAGAAGGAGGAGGAGGCGGCGGCTGCCGAGGGAGGGGACTTGTCGGGGAGGCTGGGCCCGGCCGAGGAGCGCTGGGCCCGCGAGCCGTGCGGCCGGACGAGGAGGGGCGGCGCCGGGGAGGGCGAGGAGGCCCGGTGCAGCATGTCGTACCTCGCCTCGGTGCTGCTCGCCGGCCGAGGCGCCAGTCCGGGGGCTGGGGAGAGCGGCCGCTGGAGCCGGGAGGAGCCGGCCCGGCGCACCGGCTGGGCTAAGCTCGCGAGCTTGCCGTTGCTGCTCGGCGGCTCGCCGCTGCCGCCGGCCGAGGAGGGGAGCATCGCCGGCACGGCCGCGGGAGGAGCCGACGGCGGCTGGATTTGCACGGCTGGCGGAGCCGCCGCTGGGACTGCTGCCGGCGTCAGCGGCTGCAACGTCGTCGGCGGAGGTGGGGCGTTCTCCTTGGGCACGCTGAGGTGGCGAGCGCCGTTGCGCAGCTGGCCGTTCGACGTCGGCGACGGGGAGGAGCGCCGAGGCGGCAGGGGCGGACTCGGGGCCACCCGGCGGCCGGCCAGCGGCGAGCTCGCCGGCGACGAGTCCTCCTCCTCGTCCGTGTCGTTCGAGCCGCCGTGCCCGTTTATCAGCTCCATTATCTCCTGCGAACAGAAAAGCCGAGGATTTTGCCGTCAGCCACGGTTAGGTCGATGCGGCTTTTCTTTCTTGGCCCTGTAATACACTAAGCCTTCGATTTTTATCAAGCACCCCTCCCTTTAATGGTCTAGTGAACCGGAGATGAATAGCTTGGGCTATCGTTGCTTTGACGTCAAGGGCTTTTGGACTCTCTACCTCGTGGCATGATGAAAGACTCATTCCGTTATACATATAGCGAATAGAAGCGGAGAGAGAGAATTGATTAAGAAAAAAAAATTAAAAATTTGCGAAGCTCAAAGCAAAACTAGCGGATTAACCAGCATTTTTGTACTTACCTCGTTTCTCAAGAAATTCGGCTGATTTCTCATTGGCTGCCGAGGCTACGGATTTCATTAATACTGTCATGCAGGCATACAGCGAATTTTTGCTTTCTCCTCTGGGTTTTTCGTACAGTACAGTGTATTGGAAACGTTACGTAAGACAAAGAGAAAATCATGCGGACAAGACAAAAACAGTGAAGCACGTTAAAAACATTATTTCTAAAATCTAATTATTTTATTCATCCGATACTTCAGTATCTTCGTTTTCATAATCTTGTGAATGCGAAATAATGATTTTCGTGAACAAGGGTGTAAACACAAATCTCAAATCTCATGTTAACGTACATTTTTATTAAAAAAAAATTGTCTTTCGTATAACTAATATTTTACAGAACATAAAAGTTTTTTTAGCGCCAGACTTTAGATACTGCTTTCACTAAAGTTTATCGAACGTTGCCTATAATTTGTATTATCAGGCAGAGAATCTGAGTCAAAGCAAATTATTTGTTGCACAAATAATATTTCTGAGACTATCTAACGTTTTTTATTATAAAAAATTCGTATATTTGTGCATGAAATCTATGTAGTCAAACTGGCGCTTGTATATAAATATTTTCGGAGGAGTTTAACTCCATCGTTTTGCAAAAGGCTGCTTGTATATTTTCAGTAATACTCTTGATGTTTTTAAATGATCATAATTCAGTACGAATTTATCAAGGAAATTTTATGAAATTACTTAGAAGTGTACTTTAAAGTTAGCTTAAAATCCAAAATACAAATTAGAACATTTGTATGTAAGAATCAGTTAAATATTTTTTACAAAAATATTTCATCCAAATCTTTAAGTGTAAAATTATTATTATAAATCTTGTAAAAGCATCAGAATATTTTATCGATATAAGTACTCAAATTAAATAAGTCACTATATCTAAAATATACCGTCCGTATCGGAATAATGCAATCAACTTTTGAATCTGTTCAATTAGCAGAATAAGTATACCGCAAGTTTCACAATCACAAAAAAATTAAAAAGTTTTAATGCAACTAAATTTATACAAATAGTGTAATACAACGCTTGTAATCTTTCAGTTCACGTTTGATTAGATTATATTCAAGTAATATACACTTGTTCTAAATATCTAATTGTATTTTGAGAGATTACACTTAGTATTGTTACATTTTACGCATAGCTCTTGTTTTGTTTTATAAAATGTAACTATTTTTATTTCTCCATTTTGAAAAGACTTAACCGTTTTTTAACGGTCGATCTAGTTATGATTTATTTTACAAACAACCAAGTATTTAAGAGGTTTGATAATTAAATTTTTTTTTAAAACTGGATATTTGTATGTACACTTCTAAAACTGTCTATGTAATTGCAAGGCTTTTAAATTAATTAAACAGAAAATTGATATTTAAATATTATTGAGATGTTTTAACAAAATAATTTACATGCAAAGCAATTTGCTATTGTTAGGCAAGCTTTTTAATGCACTTTTGTGATAAAAATTAAAAGTGTTTGTTTGGAAAATAAATATGCAAGTTAAATATTTGACTGTTTGTAAAAATTAAAATCTTGCTATGAAAATATGTTACAGATGATGTCAATCATCAAATTTTAAATAAAGATTGTTTTATGCAAAAACGGCTCGCAAAATAAGCTAATAGCAATGAATGAATTCTAATAAAATGAAATCGAGAAACCTACCTTTGCACTTACACAATTATTGAAATAAGTATATTGTATAGACCGGTAAATAACACATTCTATTTCAAATCTTAGAAGAAAATAAACAATGCGTTCAAGACTTTAAATATTTTGAAAATCGAGGAAAATAAAACATTTTGACTAATTAAAAAGTAAAGTATTTTACAGAGTTTAATAAAAAATTTTGAAAAGTCAATTTAGTTTTCGTATATTATCTTTCCGTGTATTGAAACTAGTGCCTTATTGTAACTAAAATATTTAAAAATTTAACAATTTCAGTCTAAAAATAAGTTTGATCGAAAAATAAATTAAAAAAGCAATGATAAATGAATTATCTGTATAGTAGCGCGAGTAAATTTGCGTATATTTTTGATGACTCATATAAATATACGTGATAAAATTCAATAAAAATGTAAAAACTAAAATTTTTCGTATAATTAGCGTAGCAAGTTGAAAAAGTAAAAGAATTTTCGCTTTTGTCAAAGGGAAAATTTTACGATTTCAAGACTATTATGAGCACTTTCTATACAATTTTACAATAATTTATAAATTTAATAATGTTTCGTTTTATAAATAATATTTTGCAAAGTATACTATATTGCAATGAATAAAACTACATTTTTATATTTTATAAAAACAATAAATTTACAGCCAAAGTTTATTTACATTAGAATTAACTATAATTTTCGTCAGTTAAAAATAATTTAAAAAGAAGCCTAAATGCAAATGAAATTCATATTTCAGAAAGTGCCCATCCGTTAAAACGATGAATACAGGCTACAGGCATTACAAAAGAACGAACAAACGTAAAAAAAAAAGTATAGCAAGTCAGGAGCAAAACACGTAAATAAAAGGCGTATGTCGACTTTCATTCTCTCACTCACTCTCTCTCTCTCTCTCTCGCTTTTAAAAATGAGATGCGATTGATCCCGTGCTCCAGCTTTCTCAGGACTCACACAACACACACACACACACACACACACACACACATAACACGCATGGCGCGAGGCAAATAAAGGAGAAACAAAGAAATGCTTAGCTATGCAATCGTCACGCTATTAATATTATTATGCTTTTTTTGTTGCAATTCGCGACGTTTCGCATTCAGTTTCCTAATCGGATACCTCGGTGTCGGGGTCCAAGTCTTTCGTTGGCGTCGAAGCGTTACTCGCCGTCGCGGGCTGAGCGCAAGGCCGATGCATACGTCGCGGATCAAACGGGTCGACGACGATCTGCTCGGTGCCCTTGATTTCCGCTCGGCAGAACGGGCAGCCTTGGCCTTCCGAGTCCTGAAACAGCGAGCATTTCACGTATAGTGTTTGCAAAACCCCCCTAGGGTAAATAAAGCCCAGTGGCATACAAAGAGTACACACCTGCCAGGCGGTGAGACAGGGCGTGCAGAGCAAGTGACCGCAGGGCTCGATTCTCACGTCCTTGTCGTGCTCCGCGCAGATCTTGCAGAGCTGGAAGGTACTGCCCATCTCGCAGTAGAGCTCGTACTGCTCGGCCGTGACCTTTATGTGCTCCTCCGGCGTCGGCTGGACCGCCCACGTGAGGTCTGGATTTTTACTGCGGCCATCCGGATAGAGATAGCTGGAGAATTGAGAAAGACGACGAGGTGTGAGAGAAGGCAGCTGTATGCTAGACGCATCGGTGTATATAGTACGAGGTAAATTCAAACTCACAAGCCTTCCCGGTAGCCGTCGAGGAGGGCCTGGCATAGGCTCTTGTTTTGCGGTATGGTCTGTAGTATGTCGCCGTCGGAGGTGACGTAGCCGATGGCCCACTGGCCGAGCTTCGTACAGCTCAGCCGGAATACGTAGCTGCCCGGCTTGGAGCTGCAGTACTTCTGCAGGCGAGCTTTCACCTCGTCGTAGGTGAGAAAGGCCACGTAACCCGGATGCGTCACCGCCAGGATCTTCCAGTTGCGCAGGAGCGTCGACCACGGCTGGAACAACCTGCGACCAAAGAAAAGTATCAGTCGTGCCTGCTCTTCGTTTAAATAAATTTTGTTTTTCTGAAAATTTTACCTCGTGAAAACGTCGAATTCGAAATTTGATATGTAACCGTTGCACGTGAGGTCTATCGTTGACTTTAACGCCATTGCTTGAAGTCCTGAACTGATCGGATGCACTTGATTCAACTCGTGCCTGAATACTTTCCATGGTACCAGTGTGCTGAAATAAGAAAATAAAGGATCGCGTTGATTGAAATTCAAAAAATTGACGCAAGAAAAAATTATAATTGTACTAACAGTTTATAAACATTGTTATACGGGCATAATAAAAGCTCGAGGTGCACACTAAAGCTCGGAATAAAACTTATGCAACGGCAATTTTTATTATGCAACGCGCAAAAGTTTATTTTCGGAAAGTTACAAGGTATACATCTCGTAAACGCTAAATTTGTTGTTGCCGTAGCGAACATTGTCGTTCGCGCGATAGCATTTCTCTCCTGCTCATATCTCAACGTGGCTTTTTCTCGAAGCTCAGAGCTACAACAAATATTATTCCCAGAGCCTGAGCAATGTGAGATTAAAACTCTGCGTCGTCGATTCTTTTTTTCAAGCAGGCCAAACAAACTCTGGACTCATCGCGATAAGCCCGGTATAAAAGACAACACCTGATCTATGATGTAATCTCAAAAGCCATTAGACACACGCTATACGGCTCAGACAAGGTTGAAAAATTCTTTATATCATCGCATCGACGTTATTCCCACATAGTGTCTCTCGACAGCAGGCTACTAAACAAAAACATTGCGTGACAGCCGCGGAGCTGGCGATGCATCCTCGACAAGAAAAAAAAAATCGTTTCACCGATGAGCGCCGATCAACGCCAAGTCGCGCAACCTCCGCGCCCAAGAGCACACCCGGTATATGGAAGAACGTGTGCGCGCGTCGCGGTGCCCCCGCGCGCTCGCCGGCGCGCCGCGAGAGCATCTCTGTCTCTCTCCGCGCATCAGCGCCGCGCAGTCGACGAGCGAACACAAGTGACGTCGGAGCTCTCCAAAACTCCACGGCTTCCAAAAACTTCCACGGGTCGTCCGACGACATCGCAGCGTAGATACCTGGTGAGTCAGCCTCCAGCTCGACCGTTTCGCCCCGTAGCTCGCTCGGACAATGTCCGCTCCGACTGTCCGCGAAATTTAGCTCCGTTTTTTTTTGTTCGCTCTCGCCATCGGCCCCGGGGCAATGGCGGCGGTTAGCTGCGCGACAAAGAGCGAGAGAGCCGGCAGCCGAGAGAGGCTTTGGGTTACGTCGAGCAATAGATGGCGACCTTACAACTACGCGCCTTTACCTTTCTACGATTTTACTGACTTTATCTTTTACTTTTGCTCCTTCCCCTCCCTTTTCGATTGTTCTACTTTGCCTCTTTACTCCGGTGCATTGGCGATCGTTAATCAAACGTTTGGTTATTTTACTTTTCCTCTTGTTTTTTTGTAAAAGGTAGAAAAGTAGTGTTTTGAAACGCGCAATTGTGCGCTAATTGTCAAGAGACAAAAATAATAATGCTGATTTTATCAAAATTGTTGTTAAAGCACGCTGAACATTTCAGGATTAATCGGATTGTGCGTGCGAAAATTAAGTAGAGATGCGTTTTTTAAGAACGGCGTTGCCCATCGGACTCCAGCATATAGTCCGAAATTTTTCAGGCACGTACTTTACACATGAGAACATTAGAACACTTTTTTTATTTGAAAAAAAAACACGTTTCGTGCGCTAAGACTGCGTAAAAATGAGCACTAGATCCTCATGTAAGTTAGTTTTTGAAAATTGTAGAAGCATGAATTTTAAGAGAATTAAAAAGAGAGTTCATGCGATTTTCATTATTATACCGCACTGACTTTGATATCGAGCTCTTGCTTATTTTGAAATTTAAATGTACTGCTTTAAAGCTCACGTAAACTCACGTCAAACGCTACAACTATTTCGACCCATCACTCTCGATATCTTGTTTATTTGTCTTGATTTGTTTTTTTTTATCATTTTTATTTTTAAAAAAGTTTAAATAATCCAATAGTTTATAACGAATTTTATTTTTTTATGAGAAAAAAACTATAAATAACAGTTTGAAAGTGCTTAACAATTTTATTTGTACCCTTGTTTTTTTTATTTGACAATTAATATATTTGTTTTAATTGATATTTGTTTCTTCTTCAGTAATCATGAGCGCCAACGCAGATTACAAATCGGCAAAGTCCGTTTACGACTTCGTCGCTAATAATATCAAGGGAGAGGAGGTGTCCTTGGAAAAGTAAGTTTTTTCCATAATTTAAATTAGTTAAATATTTTCAATGAAAATTACTTATGCAAATTAAATTATGTTTTCTAGGTATAAGGGACACGTTCTTATAATTGTTAATGTCGCCTCAAAATGTGGATATACTGCCAGCAATTACAAAGAGTTGAATGAACTTTATGAGAAATATGAATCGCGAGGTAAACATGTTTTTCTTGCTATCTAGTTTACATTTAGATTACTTGCTAATTATTATTATTATTTATTAGGTTTAAGAATTCTGGCTTTCCCTTGCAATCAGTTTGGTGGTCAAGAACCAGGGGATGCTGAAAAAATTTGCGAATTTGCAGGAAAGAGAAATGTAAGCAAAAAACGCAAAAGTTTAAAACTTTATAAAATCATGATTCAAGGATAAATAATTAACTATATATGCTGCTTTTTATTATAGGTAAAGTTTGATTTGTTCGAGAAAATTGATGTCAATGGTAAAAATGCCCATCCTTTGTACAAATATTTAAAGCAGGAACAAGGTGGTACTCTTGGGGATTTCATCAAGTGGAATTTCACCAAATTCATTGTTAACAAGGAAGGAAAAGTTGTTGAACGCCATGCACCAAGTGTAAATCCTAGCAAGCTTGCTGAGAATATTGAAAAATACCTTTAAAGAACAAATTTATAAGCTATTTGCACACATGTTTGAGTCTGAATTATTTTTCTATATAATTTTTCCTAGGCTTAGGTATATTTTTTTAAGTAATGAGTTCTTCTAAGTAGTAACGTCTTTTGTTCAATGACAATGGTTTCCTATTTTATTCGATACCATATCAAAGCTGTGATTTCTTTATAAAATCTCCAGACATTTTTCTAAAACCACACACAAAATAGCACATCTACAAACAGTAGTTTCTGCAAATGTTTTTATATTATTTATATGTGAAATGCAGAATAAACCCATAAAAACTTTTGAATGTAATTTGAATAATAATGTTAAAAATATATTAAACATAATAAGTAATTAGTTACTCCATGCAAGAATCATATTTGTTACAAGATTATTAAATGATGAAAAAACAACATTATTATAAGGTGATTTAAACTTTTGAATACAAAAATTTTGTATGACAATTTTGTAAAATTATTTTTTTAATAAACATCATTTGAAACTACTTTTTATGCTTTTATAAATTATCACAATAAAAAAAATGTATCCTAAAATTAAATTTTTATTTTAACGTTGAAGTTAAAAGATATGACTTGTATATATGACAGCCGTATATAAACGTAAGATGAGTCATACCGTACTTGCACGTCTTACGGTTACATTGCGTTATGCGATCTTTTTGTCGTTTATTCTAACTTCCTGCACACCCTATACACTGTCGCGACGGTATATATGGCTCTAGTGAAAACTTGAAATGCTAGGTGCTCGCAGTTATCGACTCGACACGGCGAGAACAAGATCTTGCTCCGTCATATTATTGAAAGCTCGTATTTGTCATTCTATTTTTTTGGAAATATCAAGGCTTTAAAATCTATCTTTAGATAAACTACAGTACTGTAAGTATTTCATCTATTTTGCCGTAATTTTTATGGATTTCTTTTTTAATTCTATGATTAGTGACAGACTGATAAGTTGAAAACTACTAAAATACTAATAAATAGGTGTTTAGACCAGAGTAAACAATTTTTTAACATTTTTATAAAGTGTGTTCAAAAAAATTTTTTCTTTTTGCATTTTGGGAACAATTTTTTTTATTTTATTTTGATTCTTTTAATTATTCAACGTAACCAGCTATTATTCTACATTTAATCATATAATATTTACAAGAATACGTTGATAAAATGTACAGTATTCATATCTTACAGAAATGTTGTAAGGTAGCTTAGCTCTACATGTTTTATTTTATTTTAGTCCACTCCTAGTAATTTAAAATATTCATTCGACAAATCAATTTTTCGTGCAAATCAAGATAACATACATTAGATTTTGATTGTGTGCAAATAATATCGTGAGATTTGCAACGTTTCTTAAATTTAGCTTTTTTGAGGTTAGGTTCTGAAAAAAGTAAGAATTTTCTCCATCAGTGTAAAAATAAATCAGAACATATTTATCTTTAGATTAAGAAAACGTATATCAAGTATTTTTAATTGAATTTTTTTTTACTTGGGTAGTAAAATCTTTTTGTTTAATCATATCTTGTTTTTTCAATTTATATAATTATTTGTTATAATATAGTTACATATTATTTTGTGTACGATATTCCTACTATTTTGTTTATAAAAGCTTCTTTTAAATAAACTTGTATTAAATTCAAATTAAGTTATATTTATTTATTAATAAATTTAATTTTTAATTCAAGATTTCAATTAAACTTTTTTTCAATTAAGCTCTTAATTCAAGGTTTATAGTTGACAGTTGACATAGTTATATGAAAAACTTTGTTTCAAACAATTATCAATGTTTCAAGCCTAAGTTACTTAGCAATCAGGTTATTGGTCAATTTGAGTGTAGCTTCTTAATGGCGTCATGTTTCCGCGCGAGATTTGAATTTCATAGAATTTTCGTTTTAATAAAATACAATGTAATGAAAAATTATAAAATTGAAAAACATTACCAGTGTAAATTGATGTTAACAAATAATGTTAATCAATTTAGACAATCTGTAAAAAAGATGACGCAATCGTTTATAGCAAACGATCACTAACACGATACAGAATACTATATGTTTCTATCCAAGTAGCACTACGTGAATTTGTTTGTAATTGATTTTGTTGCGATTTTTCAGTGTCATCATGAGCGGAAACGGAGACCCTGACAAAGCTCAGACTGTATATGAATTTACAGCTAAAAGCATCAGAGGTGAAGATGTTCCATTAGAAAAGTGAGTTTTCTATTTACATATTCTATGTAATAACTAAAATTATTTAATAAAAAAATTCTGCGGCTCCGTTAATGATTGAATTAGTGTCATGACTAAGCATTTTAAAGTTAAGGCCACGTATTAAGCACATCATAATTTTAGGTACAAAGGACACGTCCTATTGATTGTCAACGTTGCTTCAAAGTGCGGCCTTACCGCTGACAATTATAAGGAACTCAATGAACTTCACGATTTATATGCCGAGTCAAAAGGTACTATAATGTTTGTAATATAACGTCGCGCATGAAACGTTTGATTGTTAACAAAATTTTTTAAAATGTTTAAAGGTTTGCGAATTTTGGCATTTCCTTGTGATCAATTCAATCATCAGGAGCCTGGTGATGCCGACGAAATTTGTAGCTTTGCCAACCGGCTAAAGGTGAAATTAATTGAAATTTTTTTATTATCAATTAATAATCTATTTTTAATGTATAGTGAACATTTTGTAATTCTTATCGACTGTTTAGGTAAAATTTGATCTCTTTGAAAAGATCGATGTTAACGGCAGCGATACCCATCCACTTTGGAAGTATCTGAAGAAAGAGCAGGGCAGCATATTCGGCAACTTTATCAAGTGGAATTTTACCAAATTCATCGTCGATAAGAAGGGAAAACCCGTGGCGCGCCATGGGCCAAACGAGAATCCGAGAAGTCTTATTCCTACGCTTGAAAAGTTATTCGCTAAGGAAAACTAATGTCGTGCAATTTTACAACACTATATCATACGAAATAATTGTATTAGCTTTTGCAAGATTATATCACCGTTTCTGATCAATTAGATTCTAATTACTCGAATCGATATTTTTAAAACATACATGTTGAGTCCATGCAGCATTTATAATATATATTTGTTATATACGTTGAAATGAAAATAATAAAGGTTTTTAACCACGAGTGCGCTTACGTCTATGTATTAGCGTCAGAGCAAACAAAAAGAAGAAGAAAAAAAACCCACGATATATAACGCGTCATTGCTTAATTTAGAACTGTTTACCGATTTAAAGTCGATAAATAACGTACAGCTCGATAATGGTAATAGAATGTCAAGACCGCTTCCGTTATTTTGCGAACTTAAACACATCGGGACGTGCTCGCTTTTAGCCACCCCCCTTGAGAAAACAAGAAAACACAGCTGGTCACGGCATCTCTCTCTCTCTCTCTCTCTCTCTCTCTCTCTCTCGCGTGCAATCTCAAATGAGCTTTTCAAAAGCGAACTGCAAGCGCACACGGGTGTTGCGCCACACTGGTCTAACTCGTAAATAGCCAGTACGATAGCGATTTCCGTTTCTCGTTTGACTTTTTTTTTACCCCCATTTTCTTTTCCTTTATACGAAGCTCAAAATAAAAGTGAACTTAATGAGCGGTGAAAAAAATTTTCGCGTCAAATCTGGGGCAAATGGAGTTCAGTTAGCGAGAGTTATCTGTATGCCACTTTACTTATACAAAAGCGGTTTTAATGAAAAAAAAAAATAGAGGAAGAAAAGCGCGCTTGGAATTAGTGTTTTTCAACGCAGTCGTTAATATCCAACCTACTTTTTCACCTAAATCCGTGTCAAGATGACACAAAATGCGCGAGTATGCAAGCTCGATTGCCCTTGCAAAAAAAGCGCGTTTCAAACAACACTCGTTGTATCCAACAGCGATAACAGCACCTCCCCGCACTCGAAGGTACACAAGGCTCTCGGTGTCGAAGAGCAAAAACAAGCGATAGACCAGGAAAAATAAAAGTGAAATAAAACAACGAAACCACAGGCGATGATCGACCCATCCAACGAAAGAAGGCACAGAGGAGAGGGAGGGTCGCGGAAAAGCCGCAGCAGCGGGAGCAGCAGCAGTGTAACAACAACGTCGCAGATAAGCGCACGCGGCGCACGTAATCGCACGTAAGAGTCGCTCCCCTCGCAGGAGGGGAAGTCTCGTAGTGGGTGGAGGGCGGGGTGGGCTAGCGATCCCCGCGCGACCGTAAATCCGCGCTGGCACGCGTGACGTATCGATTTTGATATTAAAGCACCTCCCCTCCTTCCTCGCGTGCGCGCGTACAAGTGCGTCGTGCGTGTGCTGGCTGCGATGCTCTATCTCTCGCGCACCTCGTAATCCCGATGAGACTTTAGAGAAGCAGGGGGGACGCCTTAGGCTTGCTGAGGGTGGCTCTCGGTTTGCCAACAGACAAAAGCGAATGCTCGCGCACACTCTTGGTGCTTTTTCAATTATTTCGGCTGCGCCCAAAGAGCACCCCCCTCTCGCTCTCTCACTCTCTCTCGCTATACCACTTTGCTTTCTCATTCTTCGCCGCACGGTTTTTCCTACTTTGGCTATCGATTTCTTTTCCCCAGCCTTTTTGTCCAGAGCTGCTGCGTATAGGGCTGACTCGACAAACAATATTCTCCTTCGGATTTTGGATGTTAGACACGCACCGGCGATGCGGGTTCGTTTGCTCGAGGATTATAATAAAATTACACGCCACATAACTCGCGGCATGCGCGTGAGCGGTTAAACGAACGACGCATCCCTGCCACCCCCCTATCAAAGAGCAGAAACCAAAACTCTCTGCTCTCTCGTCGCGCGTTTTTATGTAAGCGAAGGAGCCGCGGGAATTCAAAGTATGTCAAACTTCAAAGATATATATACGTGCACTCCCGCGAGATTAGAGAGCCTGTCCGGTTGGCCGAAAGAGAGGGAAATCAGAACTCGGTCAAGCTCGCGCCAAAATCTTTATGTCCCTCTCGCTCTCTCGGCGTGTGTGTTTTCGTTGAGCCTCCATCCCCCCCCCCTCTAGAGAATCGTCTACAGAGTAAGATTAATGAAAAACGCGTGCGTCGATCCGACTGCCGAGCGGCTGGTCTTAACTGCCCACGTACTCGCTCGTAATTTACTTGACCTTCCGCGTTACGCCGCGACTGATCGTGTACTTAGTTTCGTCTTCCTCCCACGCGTGGATTGTCTCTCTTTCTTTTTCACTCGCAGCTGCAACCGTAACCGCGCGATTATCGCTGTTGGTCGCTAGGTATGGCGAACACACGGTGCGTAAGGAGAAAATTGAGCGTCGACTCTTGACGAGAGAGAGAGAGAGTAAACGACGATGACTCAGATGTCCACGCGAGCGCGAAGTAACAATGGAAACGCGTGCGCGAACTTTTTTTTTCTCCGCCATCCTCGCCAAGATTTTCCGAATATTAAAGGATATTGTTTCCAAGCGCTCTGGTTTTTCGCTCTTTTTTCTTTGCCATTATGAAAATTAATGGCTCGTGGACTCTTGGAGAATGAAAAAGGTGGAAAAAAAAGAGAAATATGACGATTTGTTTGTTGGCGGAACTTCTTTTTTTTTTTCGACCCGAGGTAAAAGACGAAGACCCGTGCACCGTGATAATTCGAGTGCTCTTAGCTGCTGGAACATTACCTAAAGCGGCCCTCCGTTTTGCAGCGATAAATTAACACTTGTAATTTAGCGCTCTTGCGCAAAAAAAAAAACGCGCAGACGGATGCTCTAGGAGAAAATTTTACCAACGTCCGAAAAAGACGTTCGCGCATAAGCAAAAGCAGCGTTCTTCTCGCGTTCCACTTATCGTCCCTCGCTCTCTCTCTCTCTCCCTCTCCCAACGAGGCTAAAAAAATAATACTTGTCGTAAAAAAAATAAGCTCGCATTTCTCGTAAGCGTCAAAAAATTCACGTCGGCTGCCAATCCTCTTTTCCATCTCCCCCCCCCCTTTTTTTCATTAAGCCGGGCAATTTTCATTTTTAATTTCCCCTCTCCGCTCTGAAACGCCATCGCATCTTTCACTCCTATTTCCCCCACCCCCGCAAGCCCCAGCGCTCCCTTTACGGCCGAAAAAAGCCTCCCAGTCCTTAATCGGCCGTTAATCAAGGAGCCCCACGTGTTAATTGAATTAAAGTCGAGCCAAGCTGCCACGCCACGGACACGCGCGCATATATAGAACCACGTGGCGGCTCGGTCAAGAAATTAGCTCCAGACTTGCGCTCGTCACACCGCAAATCCATTATTCCCGTGGCCCACAAGCCGTGTACAGCATCCGCATCTCACAAATCTCACTTGTCGTCCTCGCGACGATAAAAAATCACCTTATAGCCCTCCCCTCCGTTACTGCGTACTAGCTCTTTCTCTCGTACGTGTACGCGCAAGCGAGAGAAAGAGACGGAGAGAGGGTGAAAGATAAAGAGAGCGCAGAAGCGCAGCTTGTTGACTGGCCCGTCTATAATTAGTCGTCCTTGTCTCATCGCCGACGACGTCGCGTCGACGACGGCAGCACAGCGAGGGAACGCCGACGACGACGCAACCGGGGCTTCATTCATAAAACGCCTGTGCACGCGGCGGCGGGTGTACATAGCGATCGGATCTCTCCCCCACTATGTCCCTCCTCCTCCTTCTCTTGAACGCATGTTATATTTGCGCCGGCGCGCCGTTTCCGTCTTTTTTTCCTTTAATTATAACGGAGTGTATTATAGCGGCGCGCGCACGCGATGACGTACTCTTAGCCCGTGCTAATAACGCGAGAAAGCCAAAGTACACTTAGGCAGTCGTGACAGTTCGGAGCCGTACACACAGCACAGTGTATAGTGGCGCTATGTGACACGATTAGAGAATTGGGTAAACATCGGGTAAACATTCGTGGTAATGCGTATAATGGATACGACGATATAACCTTAACGAGAATTGATCGATCTAACGTTTCCCCGAGCTGGCCGCCGCCTGTTGCGATATTAATGCGATCGCACAATAAAAAGTACCGCTATCTATGCAAAGTGTCACGGGGGCTGGGTTTTTTTCTTTCTTTCGTAGCATGTCTTTCTCTCTCTCTCTCTCGAGAGAGAGAGAGAGAGAGAGAGAGAGAGAGCGCGAGCGCAGGTGATTTTATAAAGCCGAACACACGAGGCGCGTGGAAATAATTCCATTGCGAATCTCGAGAGATCTGCCGATCCAGCGCCGGTCGTCGACACACTCGCACGCTATTTCTCTCTCTCTCTCTTTTTCTTTCTTCTTTTCTCTCAGTGGGAATGGAGGGGAGATCTGATTTAACGAGCCGTGACGCACATACGACGCACACGTACACTTGCCGTTTGGTACGTATATACACACGTGCTGCGTGTACACGCGAAGAAATTCCCCCGTACCTTTCCTCCCCCTCGGTCGAGCGGCGATGCCGCTGCTATTACTCGGGCAAAAACCTACATATACACGCGTCTGGAGAGGCTGCGCAGGCTTCTCGACGTGGAAATTCCGATTCGCCGAATCGATTATTACGCTCAGCGTGTTTGCAATGACTTCGGCTCTGGCGTGACGAATCGAAGCTCATATACACTCGGTTGTGCGTCTGTGTCTGTGTACGCGTGTACTGACATCTGTCTCTCGGCCGTCATTCAGAGCTTATCTTATGCTAACCCTCCTTCCTTCCTTTTCACCTATTGATTATTCCTGGTTTTATTTTTCTTTCATTTGGTAATCGTGTTTTTTTTTTCTTTCTTTTTGACGAGTGTTTTCTTTCGTTTCACTCGATTTATTTGCCACGAGAATTGCCGATGGAAAATTGCTTTGAATGAGTTGCGCGATTTGCGAGTTATTGGGATTAATAAGAATAAAACGAGGAAAATAATAATGTCACGTGGGAAATGTACAAGTTGGAAAATTGTTGGGTAAGAGTATCTTGCCAGTGTCGCGAAGTGTATGTAGAACGGGGCACCCTAGTCGATAGTACTTACGTAAATAGGTCAAGCTAACCCAGTTTCTGATATTAACCCATTAAATCCTGAGCCGAATCTAGGCGAGATAGCATCCATCTAACTATCTGAACCGTGTCTTTTTGTAAAAAAAAAATACCCCTATTT
>JAPYYQ010000830.1:0-47677 GCA_030522585.1 Anagyrus pseudococci
AGTCAACAGCTGTACTGTCAAACCAACAGTATTTTTGGTTGCTGACATTCAACAGTACAGCTTTTAGTTGCCTCAACTATATTTTTCTCTCAGTGCAGTATTATTATTCATGATTCAATTGAACAGAATCTGTCGATACGGGCGCGGCCGATTACTAAAGCCAAAGGAAAAGTCTGCCTCTCTCGGTGGCAAATCGGTGCAAAAAATCTTTTTGTCCTCGGAACAAACAACACACATACACACCTGTTATCCGATATTTCCCTTTTTCACCGCTTCACGCGCGCTCGCGACAAAATCGCTCGAGAAGTTCCTCTCTTTTTTTTTTATTTTTCCGGACAAATTTCAAAACAATGCCCACGCTTTTTTCTCGCTTTAAATTTCACCATCGACGCAGCTGCGGCGAACAAAAAAGGAAAGAAAGGGAAAGGCTTAGTCGTATCGATCGAGCCTTGGGGAGTGCATCTTCGCGTCTTTGTTTTTTTTCCTTTTTTTATCGTCGCGCACCCTGTGCACGCAAAAGCGCGACAGTCGATGGGACGGGGATCGAGAGAGAATTGGACGAGATGAAGGAAAAGGAGGGAAGCCGATGAAAAGCGGCTGCAGAGGCATTCGGTCGAGGATATTGATTGCTCGACTGACGGAGCACACGAGGGGGTCAGGGGCGAGGAGGTTTAGCGATAGCGAGGCCTGGTGTTTGAGCCTTCGACGCTTGAGCTTTCGTCTGGCATCCCATTGTCGGAATACACCATCCTATCCCCCCTTTGATCACGCGCCGAAGGTTTTGTTTAGTTTTTCTCACGCGCCGCTTCGTCTCAATCGTCTTGAACTAATGCAGTGCAAGAAGGGAAATATCGGTGTTTTACCTGCTCTATTAGGGTGAGAAAAGAAGATGACGGGTGTTTTGGAGTGTCTGATCAAACTGAGAGCTCTATACGGACTTTTGGTTACTTAACAGGCAGAAAATAATCGAAAGAAAGAAGAGTTGGGTAGGAGGTGTTTACAATTTGGTGGATTGCCTCACTCGCCTTATTAATGCTTAGGTTTTAATGAAATGAGAAAAATATTTTAAGAAAATCGTGCATTTAGGCGGAGATTAGTTGAAATATTAATGCGGGATTTTTTATGCGGTTGGTAATAGACCTAGACTTTCAATTTTTTGTTGAATGTACTTTCCGTAATTACTGTATAAAAGGTACGCGATGAAAGTAAATACGAAAAATGAAGAAAAAATATGTGAAAATGTTCTTTTTTTTCGTAAAATACGAGTAATATATTTATTTTTAAAATGGATTTATACGTAGATGATATTAAAAGTTTTATAAAACCTACATAATCTGCCACTTTTTGGAAGAGCAACTATTAACCAAATAAAGAAAAAAGCTCGAAAGCTTTTCTTTGTTAAGTGCGTAATTCATTTGGTGTAAACGGGGAGAACATCGTCACTCGTTCGTAAACATTTCTGTCTTTCAAGAAAAAAAAAGATCCGAGCAATAAAAAGCATCGAGGACGTGTAATGATCACATCTGCAAGCTGCTACGCTGCAGTTTATCGTTCGGCTTCGGTGAAACGTACATTAATTGCCATATAAATATCGACCAAAAAAATATACCCAGTGGCAGAAACTACCCACTAGACTAAATTCAAGTGAACGTGTGACTGACGTTCACAAGGTAAGTTCGAATTTTTTAACCTAAATACGTCTATTTCGGTTGGTTATGTATAGAAGCTTCACGTTAAGGTAAAGTTTTCTTGAATTTTTCAACCAAAGAAAGCCGTGCTCTCTTCTTTGATTGAAATTAAATAAAATAAAGCCCCGAAAAATTATGCGGTATTATTTGCGAAGATATTTATAAATATATTTTCGTGTCGATAAAATAGAAGATGTTTTCGGGACACACAATAAGTAAGTTCAAAGAGTTTGTACAGCCGTTGAAAAATATTTTCCGTTTGTAGCGAGTCAAAGGCCTTTACTATTTATTGTTATCGTAGCAAACACTGTCCGGTATACAACCAGTTTGTCAGAGGCATAATTTTACTTTTTTTTTTAATCGTTTATGTATTCGATAAATTATCAAAATGGTAGTATAAAAGGTTTAAACGTAAAGTTTCGTGTAACTCATTTTGAACAACGCGTATTTGAAAACTTTTAAATCCGTGTTGTGTTGAAAATCGCCTAGATAAAGAAGCTTAAAATTTAATACAAACCTGTCGATCGACGGTCGATGGATCAGTTCAAGGTTAGCCGCGTGACATTTCAGTGTATTTTTTTTACTCGGCCGGACGTTCAGGGAAATTTATCGATTTACGCGTGTGTGGTGCTAGCGAGATTGCATTTAGCCTCAGGTGCCACGACACGAGCTATTTAAGGTCAACTGATACTATAAGCAAAGTGAAGCTATGACAGGATTTCCCTACTCTAAGCTCTAAACAGAATATCCGATAAAATTCCGTGTTCTTAAAACTACACGCCCCTTAACCGTTGCTTTATTATTAATAAAAAAATTTCACTTTTTAAGATGAGCTTTAAGATAAGAGTTTTTTTTAGTATACGTACATTTAAAGCTTACTTTAACTGGTTATACATTTTTTAGTACACCACTAATTAATATAAAAATCAACGGATTACATAGAATAACGAATAATAAAATGAAATCATGATTTATGGGGTTATTGGGTGCAGATGCCAATTCGCGTTTGATAAATTGGACCTTAAACTTCATTCATCAAAGATATTAATTGTTCGCCGACATCTCAATTTAGCCACTCTGCCCGTTGAAAACACGCGTTACAGTCCAGTAACAGTCGACGGCGCAGCACGATATCTGGAAATAAATAAAGATTCCCTGCTTTCACGTTACGCTTATGCGTAAGTGTGAGGATTGCCTGGGCTGTATGCGCATGCAAATCGGATCTAGGGAAATTGAGTTTTGGATTTGTGGTTGTCGTCGTTGTTGCAAGTCAAATTCCGAAAACCACCAATTATTCCGAGCGACCTTGAACGTAGGATTGCTAGGAAGACAGGGACATCAGGGACTTTCGGGAGGGAAATTAATGATTCCTTGCCAAAATTACGTGTCGACAGCGTTGGACTAATCATTGGCTCGCGTATCCTGCATGTTACTACTGAAAGTTATAGGTGTGCCTGTGACAAAAGTTCGACACTTCAATATCCAAACGAATGAATGTTCGATTCTTGAATTTTAAATTTGCGCTCGACTAAAAATAATTTTTATTTTTACAAATATTTTTGCCGTTTAATGTTTCTAAATCATTTGAATAGATAAAAAAGGTCGTAGTGCCGGACTGCGATACATAACATTACGGCATTTTGCATAGACTACCCAGTTCAAGGTGTGTAGATAAGTAAATTACTGAAATACATTATTTTGTACTTTAAAGACCTTCCTTCATTATTATGTCACCAAAGCCTTATCGCAATTGAAATATCTTTCGCAGATTTCAATAACATCGCCTTAGTCAACAATAAACAAATGTAAGTCATAACTTGACAAGAAATTTAAAATATGAAGATTGACCAAAAAAAAAATTTAACCATAAAGCTCGGCTCGATTTTCAAGCATATTTTTACTCTCAAGCCTTTTTATACAGTCTCGCTAGATATGTAGAGAATGATAAAAAAGATGTACAGTCGTGTAAAAAAATTGAGCGAAATATTAGGTTGAGGGCTCTGATAAATTCGCGATAATAATTCAACTGGCAAAAAAAGCAAGTAATGTGGCAAAGATAAAAAAAAGTCAGGGCCTAAGGGTTTTCAGTGGATCCTACTTTCCTGACACGTATTCACCATTAGTTGGCATTGCGACTCGATACGTTTCGACGAGCTTATACAATAAACAGTCGAGAGCTTTGTTGCTTGTTCATCGGCTTTACGGAAGGGCTGAGAGTGTAGCCGGATGACCGGATGCCTTTGCAAGAGTGTTTAAGCGACATACTTATGGGTTTGTGGAAAACGAACTAATTTCTTGTGTGACAAAGCATCGCTGATACCGTGAGGAAAAGCAAGAGATGCTCACGTGCATATAAGCGAAGCATCGTGTGGAGAGAATCTTGATGGTTTGCCAGGCGCTTAATATCGACTGCTCCAGCGTGACTCAGCTTAAATTCAGCCTCGTTAATCGGCGCAGCATGACTCTGTAACAATGCCTGGCTAATGCGGTTGAATCAACTTCTAGTGTCTCTCTTACGTCGATTCCGACACTCGGAAAATTCTCGATTGATTTTTTCCTCCCTGGCTGTCTTGTTTATCAATCCAGCATATATCAACATAAAAATAACAGATTCAAGGCCGGCGAATAAAGCGAAAACAAAAATGGCGCAGCGAGTCGAAGGTGACGGGCAATTTGAAGAAATGGAAGAATTACACGAATCAAAAGAGAGAGAGAGAGAGAGAGAGAGAGAGAGAGAGAGAGAGAGAGAGAGGGAAAGGAGAAGTGGGAGGAAAAGGGTGGGAGAGGAGAGGGGACGGGCTGGGGGTAAATCTTTGTCGTTTGATTTTCCGATGCAAGGCCAAGCGACAAAGGAGAGCGAAGCGAGCACACCGCGCGGAAAAGGGCGAGAGAGAGAGGAAGAGGAAAACGACGACCACGTGCAGGTGGAGATGGAGTGGGGGCGAGCAGCAGCAGCTCCGAGAGAGCCAAAGCGGAGGGGGTTAAGCTCGCAAGCGGGGAGAAATTAGGACACTCGCGTCCAATAAACCCTGGGCACGCAGCTCGCGTACGGCACTCGCCGACTAAAGGCGCGAGGAGTTGCTGCTGCTGCTGGTAGTGGTGGTGGTGGTAGCAGCTGCGGTGCTGGCGGAGCGAAGGAGGAGGAGGAGGCCACGGCTGGTCGATCACCTGTTCCTCCCTGGGCCTCGGACAAACGCTTCCGGTATTGAGACGTCCTAAAGCGCCGTAACGATCTCCCATCTGCTAACTGAGATTAATTTTCCTCCATTCTCCTCCTTACAATGGATCTTATGCAATATATATTCTTCTATCGGACTATCCTTCTTTCCGCCAGGATTCGGATCGCTTTGTGCGTCGTTCGTCATCGCCCCCCCACTGGAATTTCGTATTATCATGACAGTTGGCGATGACAAATTGATACAGCTCGCTCTGTAATAGCGCCTCAATATTATTCTCCTGGCTATTTACCGTTGTTAGCAAAATCATCATAATATCCGTTGACAATGATTAAATTCGGACTCTAGCAAAGAATAGCAACCAGTACTGCTACCAATCAATCGTACTATAAGCAAAACTGTCGGCAGCATTATCGAACGACGAGTATTAGCTTAAATTTGTCCATCGATCCATACTAGACTACAACCCAACGATTTTTTCACGTCGAGTAGTCGCGCGACTTTTGCACGTCCACAAACTCCCTCTCAACTTTGGGATTTCTCCTTGGCCCAGAGACAAACATGTCATCGAGCTGCAATCAGCGGCTGTCCGCTCGCAGCTTTATTTACCATCACTTACGATATCCAGCGCTTTTTCCGCCCATTTAGCCCGAAACTTCGAGGCTCGCCTCATACTATTAGCGGAGTAACCCTAGAACATCCTATAATTCCAGAGACCAATCGGACACAGCGAGACTGTAATTCGAGACATCCCCAGCCCTCCCAAGATATGAGTCTCGAGCAATCTCCGTCACCCTAAGAGCCACCTGTCATCAAGTTCTCGTGAACAAAAGTGACAAAGTCATGATATGGGGGGAGGAGGAAAGAGAAACAATGAATTCCGTTCGATCGGTTTGAAAAAAAAACCAGAGAAAAGCTGAAACTCGCGTCATAGTGGGCAATTTATGTAGGAGGTACGGTAGAGAGCAGCAAGGGGGGCGCACGCAAGCTCGGCCGAGCGCTAAACAGACGATTGCGTTCTCGCGATAGATCGTGATCCGGAGCTCTGTATATCGGGCACGGCCGTGAAGGGGCGGAGCCGGTTCAACAACCGACGTTGACCGCTAGCGTTCGCCGATCCTGCCAGCACCCCCTACCTACCGCCCCCTCTAGCTGCATGCACACCGTTGCTTTCCACAGTACCCCCCTCACCCCCCCCCCCATCGGTCGTTACAGAGTGAGAGAGCCGGGAGTCTCTCGCGTTCCTGCGGAAACTAGGGCTCGGTCACCTCCCTCTCTCTCTCTCTCTCTCTCGCTCGTTTTCCCTGCTACCGGTACCACCCCCACTACTCAATCCTCCTTCTTCAACCCACCCCCTACGCGGCTGTGTGTACGCTCCCTGTAGCAAAGCGCGTGTGTGCGCGAGCTTTTCCTTCACCCGCCGACCGACTCCCTTTTGCTTGCCGGCCCTGCCTGCGATTTCGCGAGCTCTTGTCGCGGATTCGTCCCGGCTCGTTAGATCGTTTATCTCGTTCTGCGCTTTTCTCTTCTATTTTCGTTCGGATTCTTATTTTTAAAGCACTTGTGGCTGGAAGCGTTTTGAGATACTGGACTGTATAGTGCGACTGTGTCGATAGTAAACATTAGCATACGACTAGTCGCGATGTTAATACAATAATTCATTGATCTCGTTGATAAAAAAAAAAACAACATTTTCAAATGCAAACGATGTAAAACGAGTTTTCTCCGCGTCGCGCGAGAAACGAAGGGAAAGAGAAAACGAAGCAACGAGAGAGTGGTAATACTGTTTTCCGAATCGATCACCGAGAAACGATTTTCAACGCGATAGGGACGCGCGCAGGGAATTAAGTGCGATTGAGTTAGCTCGGCGTTATCTCGTCCAAGCAAATAAATGGCCATGCCAAACGAGCGTCCGCGTACGGTAGATAAATAACGAAGAAAGCAGGTATGAAATTACTCGGTCGATTGCGTTTTGAAAAACATCAGCATAATTTCTTTTTCACAAATTGAAAATAACAATAAAAAATTCGCTCGCTTTGACGGTCGCTCTCTACAGCGACGTTAACACTCGTTGCAAGTTCATTACCGCGTTGGAGGAAGCCAACTCGTCAGCAGCGATTGCGCAACGCCGATCGCTGGAGAAAAACAGAGAGCCCCTTCCACCGTCAGCGCCTACGGTCTGGCCGATCCCGGCTCTATCTACTTGCAGCTGCTGGCCTTTTTGTCCGCGCACGTTACAAACGCCACGAGTATTCATTTTTTTTCCACGTTGTAGCGTAATCCAGCTGGCTCCGGTTTCGTACGGCTCGTTTTCAGAGGATCAATTTTTTTTCCGTTAGATTAGCGTTGGTGAGATGACAACGGAAGATGCTTAATCGCGCTTGATGCTCGAGGTGCATGACAAACGAATTGAAGCATATAAGGAGTTATTGAATAACATATAATGGTTTATGGGGTATGCGAACGTTATTTTCTTCGGCTTTGGTGTTTCCCAACGATAGCTCTATTTTTAGCCTAATCCATTGTAATAAATCCCCTGGGTTAATTCATCGAAAAAAAAAAACAAAAGATCATCCGTAAAATACTTGATGAATCGTTTGACAGGGTTAAATATTCAAGAGCAACAATGTATATTTGACTTCGAGGATAGCCATCAATCAAAACATTTGAAGAGGAGTTTCCGAAATTTTGAGTTTCACATGCAAATATTGATTTACTATTCATCTTTCGTCAATTTTAAGTGAAACGAAATTCGATCATTCCAAGAATTTTTCTTGTTTCCAGAAGAAAAAAAAACGTGACTCGAATAATGGAGAATAAATAAGTAACATTACACTGCAAATTCCACGAGGTACAAGATACTTCTGTTTCTATCGTAAATCATCTTTCTTCGTAATAAAATTTCCAAATGCCGAAAATGTTTTTAATACTCTCGATGCATACTCGAGCTACTTCGCCGAAAATATACGTGCAAATTATGACGAAAAAAAAACAACTATAAGAAAAATCATTTTAACGTAAAAATCTAAATCGTAAAAAAATCTCTTTGGCTAAGCGCTTTAGAAAAATGCAAAAAAAAAATTAAACACGAAAAAAAAGAAGCAAAAATTGTTTTTTCATAAGGTCACAAAGTACAGATGCTCGCAGCTACAAGCTCTGCCTTTGTGCTAAAACGCGGCGCTCGCTATTCACATTGCCGCTCGTCCATCACACACCACACTCGCTCCGACAAGTGCAAAAAAATAAAGGTTAGACGCATAGAGAAAGAGAGTGCCAAGGTCTCGGTCAGAGACGGCATACGCTGACACTCTTATACCGAGGCGCCGCAAGGCGTATATTGCAAAGAGCGAGAGCGCAAGTAGAAGAAATAAAAAGGATGTCCGTAAAAAAAGTCGATTATTTTAAAAAAGAAGACGGCCCGAGGCGTTAGCCGCAAGAGAGACTCTGTCTCATTGTCTCTCTCTCCCCCCTTGTCGCTTCTTTTCACTCTGTTTTTCTCCAGCAAGCCAATATGCAGGCGCGCGCGCGCGTGCCAAGCGGGAAATTCGTCGTACGCGTGTCTCGCTGTAAGCGCTGCTTGTTGTTTTTCTCCATCGCATCGAGATTTTCATCTTCTCGCTTTAAAGCGTCTCCGACCTCGTTCTTTTCCTCCGGCTTGCATCGCAACACGTTTTCGCGCCGATGCTTAATGTATTCCGTTGGAAATTAAGCTTTTTCCCTCCCCTGGACGGCTTATTTACATTTCAAATGTCATTTCGTTCCTTCACCTTGAGATTATCAACAAAGAGATGATTGGCCAAATCTATTAGCTCTGTCTCGGGGGAGGATGAGGGACGAGATTGAAGCGCATAGTGCTCTCAAGAAAATTAAAGAAGCGCCAAATCAACGAGCTAATCGCGTGGCGAGATTACATTTTTCCGTGGAATCCGTTGCCTCGACTGCTAATTTGACCATTCGCATTAGAGCCGGGAGAGTGAGAGGGAGAGAGTGTCCGTGACTAATGAAGCAGATCCCTGCAATCAAAGGCGTTTAGAAGGCCATTCGTAGCAGACTGTTTTCATTATCGTCGTTTGGCTAGAACGAGAGGGCGTGTATGAGGCCACGGCGGAAAACCGACAGAAGAGCAGGCAAACGTAAAGCATCGAGCAAAGTGCTCACGTATGCGCCAGGGGAAACGTGATCGACGAGGGAGAACTGGCCTCTAAGTGACGTCTAGAGAGAGAGAGAGAGAGAGAGCTAGAGACGGACTCCTCCCTCGCAGGTCGGACACCACTTCCTTCTCCGTCACGTAAGCCCCGAAACTGCGACGTGTCCTAGCGTTTTACTACGTGATATGTTTAGCCGCTCGAATAGCTGCGGTAATGGCTTGCGGGCATTGGAAGAAGAGCCGAGTTTATCGGCTCGGACGAACCGATGTTTGTTTTCCCTCGGTTGTGTATAGACCTCGAGAGAGAGAGAGAGAGAGAGAGCGAGAGAGAGAGAGAGAGAGAGAGAGAGAGAGAGAGAGAGAGAGTAGTGCCGAGCTCCATTGAAAGCTCCGTATTCGAATTTTTTAAAGCAACTCCTCCGCTATGGCTTTGTTCTCGCGTCGACACAATGCCGTCTTTTACTTGTGCGTGTGTGTGGGTTCGAAACTTTTGCCGGAGCAAATAAACGCGACTATGAGAGCTTTATGTGGCGAGCTTGCATGGACTTTGTTTATCGGGACGAACCCACCGAGAGTGGACCCGCTGCTGGCTTGTAAATGCGAAAGGATAAACTTTAAGGGATAAATTTAGACGATCGCGTTGTTTAAACGGATTCTCTCGTCGAGGCCGAAGAGCGAACTATTTTAGTGGAATAAAAAAGCTTCGACGAAAAATTAACGAGTGCCAATTATTAAGTCGAAAGCGCGCCTATAAGAAACGGCGTATAAAATCCAAGCCGCGGTAGTCCTCCACGTCAAGCCGAACTTTATTGATTTCCGAAGCAGATGGAAAATATGAGGAACAAGAAGAAAAAAAAAGGAGAGAAAAAAAAATAAGAGAAAGTCAAACTATAATATCCCGGAAAAGCGGGAAGCTAAATTGAAACGCAAGCCGTAAAGGGCGAAGGGTGAGAAGGGGGGCGAGAAGAGGAGGGAAAGAAGAAGGTCAAGAGAGAAATGACAACGTCTCATCAAACAGATCGAGACTTGGTAAAGGAATATAGGGGAGAGGCGCTAGAGGTAAGTTTGCCGGCTTGGCCGTCTGGCAGAGGGCTCTTCACGTGATTAAGCAGTTAGGCCATCAAAGTCTAGCGCTAGCGCGCACGTATATAGACGTCACGTATACACAAAGGTCTTTGTTCCAGCCGCTTATTAGATTCGTCGGTACAAATGGCAAGATGTGGCTAGAGAGGGGGAAAAAGGAGGAAGAGAGAGCTCTTGCCTTTTAATTTGCCGTTAAGGAGAGTTGGAAAAAAGTTGGCTTATCGCGACATGTTTCACTTGGAGCTTGAACACAAAGCTTCCGGCCGAAAACAAACGAGGATAATGCTCTCTATCTCTCTCGCTCATTTTGCCTCGTAGAAAGAGAAAGAGAGAGTTCGTTGGCACTCCACCCACGGACAATCGCGCTCTCTTTCTCTCAATGCGCTGAGAGAGAAAGAGAGAGAGAGAGAGAGCACACGATGCTTATAGGATCGAAGAATTTCGAGGGAGCCTCTCGTTGGGAAATGAATTGCAGGCTATCTCGCGCTTGGAATACACCCGAGTGGTGCATCATCCGGATCGGCTGCAAGCTCGCTTGGCTCGAACGGAGGGAAAGGATCTTATTGTACCGACTGCTAATAGGATTAAGCATACAATTACGGGGATTTAGATAAGATTGCTTGGCAGGTACTTTACAACATTTAAATAAGAGGATTATTTGTTACAATTCCCTACCCCCCAACCCAACGTAACGGATGTGCAGTCTTATTGAGACGATAAACGTTCAACTTTTGATAAATAAGTGATCGATGATACGAGACTGACGAATGGCCAAATTAACCCGGCGCTCGAATGAGTTTAATCAGACATTAGCGAGCGAGGCACATTTCGAGACAGAATTACGAGATGCGCGCGTCACTTTGCGAACGAGAAAACAAAACGAGAATGAGGGAGACGGTCTCGCGTGCACCGGCAAGCAGGACGGCCTATCGTTCGGCCAATGAAGCTGTTTACACTCGGCCGGGACTTAACTTTTGTGCAAACGCTCGGCTTTTAAAAGGGGGCCCCAGAGCGTTAATTTACACAAGCTAACTGCATATAATTCATTCGTACTTGCAGGCGCGCGCTGGAAGGAAATTTACGATTATCTCTTCTAAGTGGCTGCTTTTTCGTTAAATAAGAATAAAGAGGAGACAAATTGCCTTTAAGATTCGAGGAAGCGCGCGCCCGCGCGCAAGGATGTGGCGTTGATTGTTTGAGCTTCCGTTTGAGCTTTCAATTTTTTAATGTCGCAGCGTAATTAAATTTGGCGGTTTGCGCGCGTGCGTACACTTTAAAAATTTCACGTGGAGGGTGGGGGGGGGGCAAACATACGGGTGTAGTTACGCTGATTCCGTGTTTTAAAGCTGAGCTTGAAAAATGCTCTCTTTTTCGCCGGGAAACGTAGAAAAATATCTCGACTATTTGCGAATGTCTCGAGGTGCAGAGAGAGAGAGAGAGAGAGAGAGAGAGAGAGAAAAATGTTCTGGCAAAGTGTGCAACTGCCGGTAAATTTTATTCGATCGCTGAAAGAAAGGCAAAGAAGTTGTACACGTGCATGCCGTTTAAGCGGCGTCATGCAGCGGCGCGTATATGCTAATACATAACGTAAGCCCGCGCGAGAAGAGTATGTACACAAGTGGTACATGCACTTGAAGTCAATCGCCTCATCGATTGACAAGCGGAATGCGCCACACGGGGAGAAACAAAAGAGAGCGGTTAAACGAGTGTGTGTGTGTATGTGTGTGCTTGATCATATTCTCGGAAAAATGTTGAGTTTCATGGCGACCGCAGCTCTGTCGCCTAAACCAACACCGGAATTATTATTCATTCGGCAAATTAATACAACTGTTTTCGTTTGGGAATTAACTTTTATTGTTTGCGCGTCAAATTCGATATTAATACGCCGGTTTGTGGTGCTTCGATAATGATCTATAAATATTATCGTTTATTTGTCGACACTTACATGTAGACCACTGTAAAAACTTGCAAATTTGAACTTTCTTATGTATGACTTTATTTTTAATGGAAAAAGAAAATTCATCTCGCTTAAGTAATTGATCTATTAATAATTAACATAAGACTGACGTGATGAAGAAGAGATATTTAACCGTCGTCCTTTAAATTATTTAAACGAGATGAAGAAAGAATAGATCAGTTACTGTCTGCAATTATAAAATATTTGTATTATTTAAATAAAAATTAAATATTTAAATGATCATTGCAACAACAAGAATTAAACAATTTTTAAAGTTGAACAAAAAATGTAGAGCCTTTAACAAATGACAGAGGTGAAGAAGCTTTCTTGTCATATAGCTCTCTGACGTCATGAAGAAGCGTATAATCAAGAATCATAAAGAAACGCCAAGTCAGATCCCGTAATAACAAACACTTGGTCGGACCGTTGACTTAGGCAGTTACAGCATCTACGACTCTTTGGCTTCGCAAAGAAAAACTGACGAGAAAGATCGTTCGAAGTTCTGCCAAACGAATGTATACAATTGAATTTATAAAAAAACTGCGTAATGTTATTAACAATTTCTATGTAATAATTTTTCGTAAATATTTGTATTTACGAAATCAGCTTTGTTTTGGCTACAAATATTAGATTTCAATGGACTCATCGGCCAAATAAGAAAGCAAACATTATATCAAGGGGACGACTCGTATAGTATCGCAGCATCGAAATCAGAGAAGCAAGAAAAAAAAAGTCATAGGGTCCTGGCGTGAGCGTCTCGGTTATACGGCAAAGACCAACGTCGAGTATATAACCCAAGGGTTCGAAAAGGAAGAAGAAAAGTCCAAGGCGGTCTCACGTCTATTACAGGCCTGTGAAGCGAAAGGGAAAAAATAGATATCGCACAAGAGTGAGAAGGGGAGGTGGGGGTTGGGAGGCAGCATGGACGGTAGGCAGGAGGAGGAGGAGGAGGGCAGGCCAGAAAGAAAGACGAAAGCCAGATAACCTGCAACGGTGTCACGGCAAAAGAGGCTAACACTCTCGCTTGACCTACATTCCCAGCCGATCGTCCTCCCACTACTCCTCGGGGCGCGCATGCACACATAGGCAGAGAGAGAGAGAGAGAGAGAGAGAGAGAGAGAGAGAGAGAGAACTGCACACGGCTAAACATACACACGGACAGACAGACAGACACACACACATATAGAAAAGCTTGTCGGCATAAAATCACGTGGCGCAGGACGAGGTTCCCTCTGCCTATAGCTCTCTGTGCACACCCCCTGTAACCGAGATTCATAGAATTATACAGCTGCTCACCTCCGACCCCCGCTTCGCTTGGTTGTTCTTCTATACTCGGGCCGTCATACACATCCGAGGATCTGCGCGCACTCTTTACTTTGGAGCGGCCGCAAACACCTTCGCTGCCAGCAGTGCCACGGAGCTCTAATGCCTGTATGTGTGAGCACAAGCGAGAGAGAGAGAGAGAGAGAGAGAGAGAGAGAGAGAGAGAGCACGTGTCTCTCTGTGTCTGTGTGCGGCCGCGCTTTTTCGACCTACTTTTCACGCTCGACTGCAAGTGTCGGGTTATTGGCCTGACGGCTTGGGGAATATAACGAATCGGACGAATAATTGCATGCAGACTGGATATTCAAGGCGAGTGCTGAGGGTGAACTCGTGCGTGCACGTCTAGCTGTGTGTGTGTGATAGGCTTGGAGCAAGGATGCGCCGCACTCTCTCTCTCTCTCTCTCTCTCTCTCTCTCTCTCTTTCTGTTTCGACGCTTTGCAACGACACCTCTGCACCCCTTTCACCTCCTTGCACCACTGATAAAGCTGGCATTATAGATCGAACATACAAATGAAATCTCCGACAACTTGTGATTTTCGGTATTTTCGTCTATTGTATAAGCAAGTGGCGCGATATTTTTGTTGGAAACGAAGAGTAAAGTTTTTCTTTTTTTCAGAAAGTGGTGCGAGCCGAAAGTTAAAATAGTCGAGAGAGGGAGTGTTGGGGAAAGTTGTTCTTTTTTATCCGCAGCTCTTCGTACCGTTGGCTCGATTCATTTACTTTCCTGATTACTCAAATGAAATTTCAGGCATGTTTAATCCCTTCCATTATCCCCAGCTATTTCCGATATCCTTTCAAACGCAAAAAGAATGTTGGACTCGTTTTTTTTTATTACGATCCATTAAAATTTCAACCCTTACTGCTTTATCGCGGCGTAACGAATTCTTCAACTTTTCCAAATGTTTCGTTCTTTATCGACGTGAAAAAAATAAATAAATAAAACAGTGTAAATGGTAAAAGGAGAATTTTGCATGTCCATCAGAAATAAAAGTTCACCGCTCTGGCAATCACATTTTAAAAACGGCACGATGTATACTTTGGGGTGGAATAGCTTCAAATATGATAAATGAATTTTTGTAGGAATTTTACTAAAGGAAATGTAATCTGATTAAGTGGTAAAAGTCAGAGAATACGCTTCCAGCCTACGCGATATCCCATATATACTCGTGAACTGCTTAAAAAAAAAAGAAAAGAGAAACATGATCGATGTATCCATATAACCCCTTGCTAATTGATACCTTGATGTATTACCGTCAATCTATTTGAATTTTCGTCAAATCTTTGATAATGGAGTAGCAGAGCGGCGAAAAGTATCATTTACATCGACGTCAAAATCATAGTCATAGCAGGGCCTAATATCGTTTGTTCTTCGATCGCTTTTTAAAACAATCATCGTTTTTCATCAACAACAACAAAAAGAAAAGAACAAAAGAAAACAAGAATAACAAGACGAAAAGAAACAACAACAACGAGACCGCGAAGAAGATGGTACGCGTCGTCGTCGGTCATTTATAAATGGCCATTAAATTTCCGTAGTATCCCCCGTTGAAAAGCTTTCAAAACAAGCATATATCTCAAGCCGCTGCCAGAGTGCTGTCCGCGCCAGCGTCCCCCCACCCTTTGCGCGCACGGCAACATTCGCGCGTAAATAGAAGCGCAGAGGCGTGAAAAAGGCCGAGGCTCGCTCTCCATCCGGCCTTCTAGTGTGTTATTCTAAGTCGTCGATCAAGCCTCAAGCTCCTCTCTCTCGCTCCGCCTCCGTCGCTCACACGTCGTCGACTTTCCGGACTTCGCGGCAGATGAAAAGAGCAGGAGGCGGGAGTAGGCGTCGAAGGAAAATTCATCTTCGCCGTATATAACGGATCGAAGGGGCAGGCACGAAAATAGAGAGAGAGAGAGAGAGAGAGAGAGAGAGAGAGGAGAGGGGGTAGGTCGGAAAAGTGCCGCCGCTCTGGCCCTTGAAGAAGAAAACATAGCCGGATGCAGAGGAGGGGAGAGGGGAGCGATTATCCGAGAGCTTTTCGGCAAACTCCAGTGCTGATCGTTGATCAAGCTTTTTCCGGTGTAAAGCCCTGTCCCTCGTTGCCATTTCAGCCACGTCTCTTTGCCCGCGGGAGGATCGATCTACCTTCTAAGCACGAGCGGCTTGGCCTTTAATCTTCCGCGAATGCCCGGAGCTTTCGCGCCTCGATGAGGTTTGCGCAACTTCTTTTTTCCGCTCGCGAGTACGGCTCGTTCGTCGAATGATTGCGGCTACTTTTACCACACGGCTCCAGCAGCAGCTTCGACAAAGTGCTTTTGCACATTACGAACGACGAGTTTCGAACGATTTCTCCTCGTAATGCCGACAGTTTATATATCTGTGTCTAGAGGTGTGTACGTGTGTGTGCGCGGGCGTGTGGAAGGAGAGGGATCGTTAAGACGCTTTGCGACGGAGTGGAGTTTTATTGCGCGCATCGATGAAAGTGTTTTCGAACTTTGAAAAAGTCATGTCTTCTCGTGAATGGCAAAATGGCGAATATTGCAAGCTAATAGTCGATCGTATTTTCGTAATTTGGTGCGGTCCTTTATTTTTTTTCCCCTCCGCGCCGTACACTTTCTACGAAGATGCTTTTAAAAGTTTCCCTTTGACCGGTGGAAGTGTGTTTTGCTCGTTGAATATTTCCGAGCTTAACGGGAACGTTGTCTTGAATAAACAACGCGCGTATGTGTTGAATTGCTTTTTAAAACTACAGATGTAATTTTGTTTTGTAAAAACAAAAGTTTTAGTACAACTCTGTACGTTTTTTTTTCTCGAAAATATCTTTTGGATAAAATAAAAAGATTTTTCTTTTTATTTAAATTTAGGTGCGAAACGGCAAATATTAAAATGATGACAGCCAAAAAGTGTAATGAAGAGATTAGGATGAGACTTTTTTTTAAAAACAATTGCTCGAGCTCATAAATTTTCAACGGGATCACAAATCAATAGGAAATAATTTGCAATAACCTTCGCTGTTAACGATTGTTTGGAAACAGATCTGAAAGAGACAATAGATTTGCGCAAAACGTTTTCCAATTCGATTACGTTTGGGACAAAGGAAGTGGTAGATAAAACGTACTTGCGCTTGGAAAAAAGCTCGAAACTTTGGTTGAACGACAAAAAAAAAGAAGAAGAAAAGAAAAGTAGAAGGACAAAAAAGCGCACTTTTACTGCCTATCCTTTCATCCAATCTCTTTCTGCGAGCTATTTTCCTTTTTTTTTTCTTTTCGACCGAACATTTTTCGGACGCTAGTAAGTGAAAGCATAAGAATCGCCGATAAACCATAGTAATAAAAGACGCGGGGCATGTGCAACAAAAGCTCGAGAATAACAAGACCCGGGCGCTTTATCTCCTCGAATCCCGAGGAAGTATAGTCTTTGCCGGGACATCAACATTTTTATCACCAGTGCGGATGCCGGCTGCCAGACTCGCCTCCCCGGAGTATCAACAGAGGGAAGAAAAAAAGGAAGAGAAAAGCATTAAACACAAGGAAAAAAAGAAAGAGAGAAAAAGAGGACAGGCCCCCGATCTATGTAGGTTGAGTGAGCATTCGTTGTCATTTACGGCAAGACGTCCGGAGCAGATGCCTCTGGTGTGTCTTGATTTTGCTTTTTTGTCTTGCTTTAGCGATTTATGAAATTTGATGTGCCGGCAAGTGAATAATTGCTACACGCGTTTACGAGGGAGTGTAAAAAAGAGAGGCAAAAATTCGAATAGAGTCAATATTTAACTTTAGAGGGGGGGAGGAGAATATAAATAGCGGATTTTCGTGTAAAAGTGAACGTGAAACGAAAATACGAGAGAGAAATTAATTTTGAATACCGTTTATCGAGCAGTTAGAGAGAAAGAGTAGGAAAAGAGCAGGTGGAGAAATCTAGAGCAACATTTCGGAAACGTCCTTGACCTAAGACCGTGTAATGCGAATTATATCGGCTGCCATCCAGCCTTGTAACTACCTTCATTAAATTACACGTCGTTATATTAATATTTTATTATGTAAGCGATTCAATTTGGCCTTTTGTTAATCTTTTAGAGCTACCTTGTGTTTTTTTACTGTTACGCCGCGTCTATTGTCGTTGGCCCGCGAAGCGTAACTTATTTTCGTGCGTTCAAAAGTATTTTAAAAAATTACGCCTAAAAATATGCGTGTGTATTGATACGTATTCAGGAAACGCTGACATGCATACACAAGCTCGTGATGATCATCTTTCATTTTTGTCGCCTAGATTTGAAGGAAAAAAAAGAGCATCTAAACTTAACTATAACACAGGCAGCGATAGATGCCATCCTATTTTTCAACGTGATCTTTCAACTGTGACGTAAATTTGTTTCGAACTTGCACGGCTCTTGTGACATACAACATTATTTCGAGATGGCTTACGAGAGAAATAGCAGGGATTATGTAGTTTTGAAAAAGAAATTCCAATGATTCTGTACCAAGTTAAATTTTGAATATAATAAAATCCTCGGCTGATGTTTTTAAATGTAATAAAATAAATTTTCATTGATTAACATGCAAAATTAATAATAAATGTAAAAAGTCAACTTTTACTAGTTTACTATAATAAATGAAATCGAAAGCCAAGTTTCTGACAAATGATGTATGTATCTCCATATACTAGAATAATAATCCTCTTTGCTAAACAATATGCGTTACTTATCGTTGATTACTATTCACTTCGAACACAATGCAATCAAGTTAAGCATTAAACTCGAGACCTTTTCGCTTAGCTTAGTGTGCTGTTGAGTCTTAAAATTTTTGATCGAGTAAAATTTGAAATATTATACGGATTATTAAATACTGCGCATTTTCTAAAAATAATACATTTTATTCATTCGCAAATTTTTAATTTCTTGACACTTGGCTTCAAGATAACTTTAACAAGAAAGCTGTAAATCGTTCTATTTTTATGCGAAATCGAAAACATTACAACTTATAGTTAAGCCTTAATAAACATCTATAAATATAATAAACTCGTAAACAAATAAATATAATCTAATCCAATTAAATGATTCATGTATTTATAAAAATTAAATTTTATGCTTTTACGTGATAAACGTGACTCGAGTGGAGAATAACAAATTTTACAACGGCAATAACTAATGATATAAAATGTAAGCTTTAAAAGATTTTGTCTTCTATGTAAATTTTTACCTACATTCTGTTTACTTTTTATTAAAGAAAGTCATTAAACAACATTTATACTGTACTCATTTCAATTTTAATATGTAACATTAATTATACACGTGACGCGAAAAAGAAACTTCAATTCAGTCATACTCCATTGTGATAATTAAAATTATCTTGTTCATGAGTAAAATATAACTTTCAAATATATCAAACTATTTTTTTAAAAGTCGCACTAGTAAAAAATTTTTTAGGTAATATGTATTAATAAGCATTACATACCCATACTCGGTATTAAATTATACATTTGACCTAAATAATAACTTTTGATTTTAAATTTAAAATATCAATATATCAAGTTTAAATTAAAGATGATCAGTCACTATTTGAAATGCATTAATGTTATTCGTCTATTTGGAAAAAAAAGACAATTTAGTTCCGTATGACATATTCCATGATGGTTATCAAAAGTATGAATTAGTTAAAAAATAAAACACGATCGATAAAAATGTAAAAAAAAAGGTTGAATGACCAGAGCATAAAAACTGCAGCATTAACCTTAGGTCACCCATAACTAAGTGACCTAATTGATTTGATAATCACAGAGCTTGTTTTTATCGCGGAATAAAGTGTACTCTAAGGTAAAAATAAGTTGTAATTAACGTTTCAAATGTCACGTTATGCTATAAAAATATTTACTTATTACGAAAATCATGCTTCTTCATTTTTTTTCTCAAACTTTCATTAATCATTATTTTTAATTTATGTTTACATTTTCTGCATAATGTAATCTTATAAATTTAATATCCAAGACTTTAATTTCACTTAAAAAAAAAAGAAAAAATCGCCAAGTCTATACATATGAGATATTAAAACCCACTTACGCAATTCTTCCCACGAGAAAACGGCTCTTCTCAGCAATGCAAGTCGCGCGCAAAAATTAACCTTGATTAATAATCTCAAACCCATTTCCAACCATCTCGAGAGCTGTAAAAGCGAGAAAAAAAAGCGCAGAAACACTTCAGCTCAGACTGAAGGAAGGTAAAAAATTGAAAAAAAAAAAGAAATCACAGTTCCTTTTCAACGGAAAAAAGAAATAGAAGCTATGAGAGCGTGCGAGAGAGGGAGAGCGAGTGAGGCTGGGGGTGGAGGGACAGTTGAAGGCGAGGGAGAAAAAGAGGGTGAAGAGAGAATTCAGACGGCGTGTCCCGAGAGCGCGCGCTGAACAGTTGAAGGCCAAGATATGCATTTGGCGGCTTGAATTTCTGCAGGCGAGCTCTCTCTCTCTCTCTCTCTCTCTCCCTCTTTCTCTCTAGCGCGTGCAGGTGGCATGGAAGGGGGAGGGTCGTGAGGCCGATCCGGGTTGGCGGGGGTGGGGCGCGCTAGCGAGATAGAGCTGCACACAGCTGACCGGCCGCGAGAGGCCGTCCCAGTCAACTGGGTCGCCGACCCACTTACTTCACCTGTAGACGCTCCTTTTTATACGCGTGGAAAGAGAGAGACAGCGGCTGGTCTCTCTGTGTGTGTATATACATACAGATACACGCTCAAAGCCCGGGGGTGGCCAGAGCGCTGTCGGCCTGCACCTTCCCAAGCGCTCAACCGGCCTGTGGTGCACTATACCCTCACGCGCACCTCTGCAGCACCTTCCTCTCTCCTTGCCTTTATTTTTCCCTCTCAGGTTATCAATCGGACAAACAATTCTTAGGACGGTCTATCAAATCGCCTCCTTCACTCCCTGGCCTCTTTCTCTATCAACTTTTTTATCACGATTAAAAGGCAGAGGAGGAGCTGGAGAAGGCGGTGCTGAGGTGGTGGCGATATTTTACGAGCTCATGCCCGCGCCCGACATCATAATCTGTTTGCACAAGTCGCCGAGTGCCGGCTACTAGATACGATATTTCTATCTCGCCTCCCACCCCCACCCAACCCCCTTTCGCCAATGGCTAATAAATCCTTCGAGCTGCTATTACTGGGATTGTTATTATTATGCAGGTCGTACTTTTAATTGAGTGCTGGCTGCGTCTGGGGAATAGAGACGATGAATTTGAAAATTTGCATATTTATGAGAATACGTATGAGAATGAATGCGAACGAGCGAATAATAGTATCGATGGCTAATTGGCCGATTGAATTAAATTTTATTTTGATCGACGAGGAGATTCATTGCCTTGACTATCGCAAAAAGTGCTAATTAATTAATGTTCATTTAGTTTTAATTTTTTTTTAATTCACCAGATCATTGTTGACGTTGACTTGATGTTCAACGAGATTTAACGACAATCTTGTATTTCTCTTCTTTATGCTACAGCGTTACTTATACTCAAACCTTCGTAAGCCTACTTCGAGCGTAAAAAAGTTGGACAATCTATTGTCTGGTATAAAAATAAAAATAAACGATGAAACATATTTCTTCGATATAAGAAACCTTGATATAGTGATTGCCAAGAATTAAAAGTAAAAAATATCATTTTTAGGCATTATTAAATAACGCAAATGTAAATTTCGTACAATAACACCAATATTACTAAGCAATAACTCTGTGGCATAGGTATTCAACTATAAGTAGTGACTAGGCTAAAGTGAGAAATATTTTTTTAAAGAGTATGATTTTCCATTTTAGAGCTAATAAAAAAGAAAAGGAAACGTTTTCTCGGAGAATGAGAGAGAAAAAAAGGAAGGCAATGCTCCGTCACGTACAAGAGAGAAAAAGGTAACTGAGTTTTTACTCGCCGAGAGAGCCAAGGAATCCCTGGCACGCTATTAAGTAGTGAAAATCGATTTGGTCGGACGAAGAGGCTGCAGACGGTAGCACGTCTCGGGCTTCATATCACTCTCGCAGTTCTTCATTTCCTCAAAAGAAAATAAATGAATGTCTCTTCGCTCACCTCCGTCTTCCTCTCCGAAAAAGTCTGTCAGTCTCTTGTGGTTGACGGCAGGGAGAACTCCTGTAAAATGAATCTCCTCTTTTCTTCCACTCTATTTTTCTCACCGGAATCATGCGAGAATTCATCTTCAGCACATCTAAAAAATCCCACGCCTTATGCGACTTTTTCGATATTTTTGAATTTCTTTATTTTTTTCTTCTCATTGTACTGGCTTTTGAAATCCGTTTTTTTTCAATTTCGGTTTCTAAATTTCGTCCTAGAAAAGTTGATAGTATTTTAAATAGATTTTCTTCAAGGATAGTTTCATTTTTCTGTTCACAGTTTACTCATTACAGTACATTAGCTTTCTAAGCCCTTCCTCGCATGAATTTTTACAAAAAACAATTGAGTTAAAAAAAACAAATTTTTTATCATATTCTTATTCAGAAAGATCATGATATTCGAGTCCAAAAGACAAACTAAATGGATTGTGAGTAATCGTTATAATCACCCGTAATCGTTTTTCTGTCCGAATTTTTTGTCTTTATTACAAAAAATTTTCCGAAGACTAAATTTATCACGTTATTCGATAATCCCAATCCTATGTTACAGAGGAAGATATTAAAGAGAAACCATCCCCGCCAAAATGACTCAATTTTTCCAGCAAATAAATCCTACTAAAAACAATGAAATTATAGTTCAATCAATTGCCGAGCAGTTGTTTCATCATTTTTTTTTTCGATCACGGAAGTCGTCACATTATTGAAAGAAAAAATTCAATTTCAAACAAATCAATCCCTACCAAAAAATGAGAAACATCTATTTTTTCCTCGTCGCAAACGCAACTCGTATCTTTCTGCTGAAAAATATTCGCATCAACCCAGCCAACATCTGCAATCGGGTTTGCAGGAAAATATCCAAAACACACACTCCATCAAAATCAAGCTCTGAGAAATCAAAAGCCAGCAGGGTCGCATAGTGAGGAATAACATGTAATCCGAAGCCAGCAAGCAAACGGAATTTGACCACAGAAGCGCGAAGTTGTCCAGTAGCCGGCCTTCGCGGACTTGGTAGCTAGTCGAGCATACATCCGGCTCCAGGACCTTGTCGATACAAAGCTCCTGCTGGTTTAACCCGTATATAGGCTCCAAGAGCTCGTGGCAGAAAGAGAGAGGGAGAGACTAGGTAAGGGTGGTAGAGGGGGGTAGAGCTTGCACACAGCCCATCGACCGGCGCATTTGCGATATTTCCGCAGCAAAGGGTCTGCGGCGCGTGCACTTGGTCAAGGGTGCGCCCGCGAATTTACGGCTGCTGCAGAGAGGGAGAGAGAACCTGACCACTCGACCCCTCCCTTTCCATAAATCCAGAAGGAATCCTCTCTCGATTCCTTCGACGTACCTCTTTTTCGGCTTTTCAACAAGGAAGTATGCGTTGCGAGTTTACGTCTCGATAGTTATTTTTTTCGGAGAGTGTTTTTTTTTTTAATGTTGAGAGTTTGATTAATCGCTCGGCGTTAAACGATTTATTTTCGGCGATGAAGCACGGACAAATGTTATTTGCCCCGATAGGTGTCCAGCGCAGGGAAAGATTACCATCGCATCGCGTCAAATTCATAGCCGCGTAGATCCGCGGTATTGGCTGTCTAGATAATCCCATTTACGTCGTAATCTTGACTGATGTACACACACATACATATGCGCAAGGATGCTGCTGATCCTTAATTTAGTTGCTGCGGTATCGGCTTTGATCGCTCGTGTCAGTCCAGTCGATGGACCTTCACCAGTCGATCCGCCTTGTTTCGGCATGCCAGACTCTCTTGTTTCCAGCGGGCTATATCTTTAATGGCCGTTGCAGCTGATGAACGCCACTTGGATGCATTGTGCTAGCCTCGCTATAGGGTGCAAACTATAAGGGAGGTCGCTTAGAAATTTAAAACCGCTAATATACCGCATCCCCGAAATTTCCATTAGCCTTCGAATACGTTGCTCTCGAAGCCTTATAGCGAAACAAAACAAAACAAAAATTGCCAATTTGTAATTGCCGAATTTAATGGAGCGGGGCCGGTGGTAATCGAGAATAAAAAAAGGAACGAAAACCATTGACACAGTTGAATAACAATCGAGCGGCTCAAAGGACAAGAGGCCGTATAGATCTTTTCAGCAATACTTCTTTCACCTGTTAGAATTTAAGGACAGCGCAATTTCGCGGCCGAATCGTTAAACAACACAGGGCTGGAATCCGAGAAACTTCAGCCGCGCGGCCTTGAGTCTCTAGCCGAGCTCGACCAAGTGCTCTGTGTGTGTAGGAGGGTGTGGGGGTGGGAGGTGAAGAATGCCGAGAAATATTTGTAGTATTTTTGATCTTGAACCGTAGGCCGGCAGCGACGGCGCAAATCTTGACATGCTCTACTTTTTCGAACGTTACCTACTTTCTCCCGCTCCGCTATACACCGCTCCCTTTGCTCTCCCCTACCCTTCTCTCGCCTCACAGTATGGGATTTCAAATTTTTCAACAGCTGCGGCAAATAAAAACCGATGACATTGTCGGGCAGGCGTAAGTACACGCGTAGATGAATCTCTCTCTCCCCATGCAAGTGCGTGGCGATTAAACGCCGATCTTAAAGCGTGATAGGCTGGTAACGGCTCTTATCTCGATTATGAAAAATTGGCCGTTTTTCTTATTTTCTTTTTTTTTTTTTTTTAAGAAAATTACGAGGACGCGGCAAAAAGGGACGTGGGAGACCTTGGAAGTTTTAGTCGGTTAACGAAGCACCGGCTGCTGGCGGCGTCGCTGGAATGGTAGTTTTTTTTTAAAGATGACGAGATAAGATGAGTCCACGTTCTCGGCACTCGTAGACGCGTGCGCGGTGTGCGTTTCGACAAAGAGAAGGAGAGAGAACACACAAAAAAATATGAAGATAGAGCGTATAAGTATTCATCTCACGTCGGCCTATTCACTGCCGACGTGAGGATCTCGCTGCTGTTTTGCACACTTGTGTTTTTTCTCTCTCTCTGTCTCTTTCCCTGAAGCAAGGGTTTACGAATAATGTTGCATTACTTAGCTCACAGCGACGGAAAAAAATTACAAAATTCTCTGAAAGTTATACAGTCCATTGGAATTCGTTAAATAAAAAACTACTAATAAAAAAGCGGGCCTGGTAGCTGGATCAGGTTACCACAATTCAATGCATTACGTTAGCTCGCGATAAAAACATGCGCGCAAGCGTTAAAATATCGTCGGCCGCCGATAAAAAGCTAATTGCCACGGATCACTTTTTTTTTTAACCTGCACCTCGAAGAACTCGATCGAGACGAAACTCCAATAGAATTAGTAGCTCGCTTAGGAGAGTTACAACCTCAAGCGGTCGCTCGAATGCGCCCTCCGAATTTATATCCCAAACAACCCAATTTTTCGCTTCTCAACCTTCGACTTGGAAAAAAAGCACAAGACCAACGAAAAAAAAATCGGCATAAAAACGAATCTAAACTTATTTTCCGAGGAATCTAAATTTTTTTTTCACGGACGTCTTAACGTCCTTAACGAGCATCCTCTTCGTCGGAGCTCTTCGTTTTCTTTTTTTTTATCAACACGTCTAGCCGAGAGGATCCGTAGCTTTCCACGCGGCCAAGCAGCATAATTCGCTAGCTAGACTGATCCGAGTCAACGGGTGTAGGTGTACGGCGAGAAAAAAAAAGCAGCACGGACAGAGAGAAAGCGAGAGAGGCACACGCGTCCCTCGGGAGCCCTCGGCCCGGCGCGAATCCCGGTCAAAGGAGAGCGAGAGTGAGCCGCGAGCGTGAGGGGAGGGGGGGGAGGTGAGGAAGGGAGGCAGCAGATCGCAGACGCCGGAGTCACTAGGCCGAGTTCGCGAGGGGAGGGGAGCGAGAGAGGGAAATCTATATAGCGCTCCCGCTGCACACAGGGTGGAGGGCAGTGGGACACCTGTGCAGAGAGAGGAGGCGGAATTCAGGTCATGCATCTCGGCCACTTGTACTAGGTCACTACCTCGGCACCGCCCGCCCGCTCTCGCTCTCTTTTAGAGCTGGTGCGCGTGCCCGCGCCTGCCCCCGACCCCTATTTCTCGCGAGCGGCCGCGCTCCTTTAATACACCTAGCTTTCCCTCTCTCCCCCATCCCCCTGCTGCAACTCCCTCCTCCTCTCGCGAGCATCCTGCTGCCGCTGAGGGGGGAAAAATTGAAAAGCCGGGGAGGAGGCTAGTGGAAAGCTTCGCCTTCTCCTCGGCGGAAATAGCGAAAACGTCAAATTTCGAATTCCCCGGCCGTTCTATATTTTAATGTCCGTACACGCGCGCGAGAAAGAAAGAGCCTGGTTCTCTCTCTCTCTCTCTCTCTCTCTCTCTCTCTCTCTCTCTCTCTCTCTCTCTCTGCGGTGGAAAAAAGGGGTCGCAGAGGAATGGGGCGGAGAAATTTTTCGATGACGAGGCTGAGAGAAAGTGAACGCCGAAGGGGCGAGTCGGCCGCGCGCGTGTTCGATGCCTCTGATGAGATATCGGAACGGACTTGGAGTTATAGAAATGCGGGATTATGTGGCCCGAGCTATGTGTGCCGCGACCGGCAAATAATGAACGCTCTGACGCATACACCAGATCGTAAGATCCTCCCTTCATGCGTTGCGACGTAATTGTGGAAATCCGTGTATGGGATGGAAAGAAAGGTTGTTTTAGAAAAAGCTTGACGCATTTAAAGCTCGAACCAGAATGCAAGCTTCTTGAGTTTTTGTTTAAGTTACAGTTTCTTTTCCAAAAGGAAATTCACGGGTACTTAATTGAAAAACCCGATCACCACGATTTCCCTTAAAATCGAGTTTATAAATTATCAGCTATCCTCAACAACTATACTCACCAAAGTACAACGGGCTCGGAAAAGCGCACGGCAAAAGTGAGTCGAACGGGCGACGGAAAGCCAAAGTGCAGTTAAATAGTCCGTCAATGTCATCGTTCAGAGCTGCACCAGCTTTATTGATTTAAACGATCCGACTATTCCAGCCGATGGTCCCGGCCAGAAACGTATAGAGCTTTAACTTTTTTTCCAAAGCTCAAGCTTCGTTCGCTTAAAAGCATCAAGCGTGTATGACCAAGTGGCGATCTCGTGGTAGATCAAGGGTCGGTCTTAAGTCAAGCTATTTTATAATAAAGTTTGCTCAAAGACCTGCCTCCTTTTCTCATTGTCTAAATATTTGATGGATCAATTGCTTTCGCGCAAGACTCCACTATGTCGTAGTTGGAAAGATATATACAAATTATAATGTAATCAGTTGGGCTAAAAGTGCCCTGCCAAGCCGCCGCGTAAATATTTGAAGCCCCATCGATTTTATTAATTGCCTAGGTCGGAATCTTTGATAAACAAGGGACGTAATCTGTTGGTCGCCTGTTATTTTTGTCAATTGGGGAATGTTTACAGGGCAACGTTTAGAGCGGGTCATTATGACCGGAATAGACGCTCGTTAATGTTTGACAAAACGCATCGAGTTTTTATAAGGACACGCGGAAATTCGAAAAAATGACTGATAATAAGCTGAATTGAATATTATTATGAGTTTAATAGAAACTACTGTTTGGTAATGATTAATTAAAAAATTAAAGACTAATTAACATTGTATCGTCGATAGATTCGTATACCAGATGAAAATTCGAGAAACGCTTAAGCCGTGCCGTCGACGGAAATAAAAATCGAAAAAATTTGAAAGTACAAATTTACCTTGTCAAATGAATCAAACGGAGGGAGCCGGTAGTCGCGCTTCCTATGCAAAAACAGTCTTCACAGGAATAATCACCAGCGGCTGAAAGAGAGAGAAAAAAAAGTAGTGAGAGAGATGACAGAAGTGCGCACTCTGCATCTCTTAGAATAATCCGTCAAGGAAGTGAGGTGAGGGTGGAGGGTTATATGGAGGAGGGGAGGGATAGCGGATGAAAAAGTGAAATAAAGATGAAAAAGGATAAGAGCAGACAAGATTATGGCGAGAAGGCCAGAGAGAGAGAGAGAGAGAGAGAGAGAGAGATTTCGAGCAGTGAGTAAAAAAGGGGGAGAGGGGTTGCAGCTGTCGAATTTCTGTGGCGTGTGCTCGCTCGCGTGTACACAGTCATCGTAATAAAGGGAGCGCGGGAACGATGCAGGAAGCGAGGTTCGCGGGGGTTGGGGGGTGAGAGAGGATAGGAGGAGGAGGAGGTGCACGAGCAAGCGGCGCGCGTGGAGGACGCGAGAGAGAGAGAGAGAGAGAGAGAGAGCGGGGGCTGTACAGAGCGTATATCGAGCCGGCGAGACCTTGAAGGCATTCGAAACCGGGGCAGTGTCCGCTCGCGCCCCCAACCAGGGGAGGAGGAGGAGGGCTTGCTTGCCGGGGGTTGCGGGCCGCGCGCGCTCTGGCGCAGCCGTCTGTGCTGACCGGCAAGCCAGGCTGCCCTACTTTCAGGCGCGCGCGCGCGCCGCGCTGCTGCTCCTTATGCCAGAGAGAGGGGGAATCCCCTTCCAACTTCCCATCCGACTCTCTCTCTCTCTCTCTCTCTCTTTCTCTCTGTGGTACCGCCGCTGCAATATTATATACACGGCTGTATGTGCATGCACACGCTCGGACTGACTGCAGCCAAGCTGGGATCTCTCTATCCCGTTTTTCCATTTCCACGTGCACGTACACCTCGTGTGTTTTTTCATCCCCTAAGTCGAACCCCCCTGCGCGCTCGCTTGGACGTCGTGATTCCGGACCTGCTTTTTTTCCTCCCATCTCCGGGCGTTTCTTTCGCTTCTTCTTTGGGCAACGAGTGACGGGCCCAAGCTCGTTCGCTAGCGGGAAAATGGTTTGCTCGGGGGCTTGATTACCCCGCGAATATCTGCCGAATCACTGGGTATTAAAGGATTTCTTAGTTTATATCCCTTTTTGCTTCTTGTTTCCGGCGGTGATTTTTCATTTGCGGTATGGTTACAATTTGAATTATTCCGACTTTAAGCGGCCGCGATGTCGCTTTCAATTGAGATATGTTCTTTCAACTATTTTATCAGTCGGTCCACTTCTATCTCTTGAATCTCTTTAAATCTCTTTATGCGGAGATAGAACGGATGAGAGAGAGAGAGAGAGAGAGAAGAGATAGAGTGTAGAGGCTTTAGATACTTTATTTTAGTTCGGAGACAGAAGTGTTTTAGCGAGCAAAATGGAATAAGATGGAATAAAAATGAAATGAATTGATAAATCGCTCGAGTGACATTTGGAAAAATCACTTTTCTCTTACATTAGTGTTTTCCTATGTTCTGTTGCCTCTGTTGTCTTATTAGACTCTATTTATATTACCTTAATCTGACTAATTAAATAATAAGTTACGAATTAGGAAAAAATTGGGAAATAACGATACTTATTTTAGACGTCAATTTCAATCGTTAATAAGACTCAAAACCCATAATCTATTAATTACAAGGCAATGTTCTGTTGATTGGTTTCACACCCACATTACTCAAGAAAAATTAAGACTTATTAATATGGAAACTTTCAATATTCACTTTCAAAAAATTTATCACGTTCCGACGTGAACAGAACTAGATATTACTTATTAAACATCACGAGTGCATTAAAGTTTTGAAGCGACGAAGGAGAAAGGACTTTCAAAAATGTAATACGACAAACCTTTCCATAATTCCGTATTCTATTATTCATTGTCAGCGGTAACAGCTGCTGGTACAACTTGACCTATTTCTAAACAGAAACATTTGTATTTAAAATTTGCAAATTTTATCAAAGAGATTTCTGCAAATTTTAATTTAAAACACTTTTTGCATGAAAATTTCATTCTCAAATGTTTAATTCAATAACGAAATCTTAACAAGCCTAATGATCCGTTAAATCTAATTTAATAATTATAATTAAAAAAACAAATGCTATTTTACACGACTTCGCGCTATTCGCCTAATGCCAGACCTTACTACGAATGATTTACATGCGTTGTATCATGAAAAGTAAGACCTTCGCTCGGGCAAAAAATATTGGCAAATTCTCAGTTAAATGAGCCAAATGAACAAGCAGTATAGAGAAGCGTTCATTTGAATGCGCTCCGGCAGGGAGCCAACGCTAACGTTGGGGAATAAGTTAGGGCAACTTGAACCAAGAATTAGCCTGTGTATGATCCTACAATGCCGAATTTTTTTCCCCTCAATGTCACTTCCACCCCAATCTCCCCCCCCCCCCAAAAAAAAGAAAAACAACGCGCAATTAGCCTTGCCCGCTGTTTCGCCAATGATCGACTTTTACGTTGAAACGAAAACAACAAAGCTCTCAGTTCTCAAACTTGTCCATTCGGCGTGAGTAGCTAATTAATCACAGCCGGCAAAACTTTCGTTCGTCTCTCTCTCTCTCGCGAGATGGAGAGTGCATTTAATCGCGAGCTGAAACGTTAAAGTAACACTCCGTCGTCCCTGTCGCTAAGCAGCTTTCCGGGAGTCTCCGGGTCAAACGGCGGCGCTCGCTGTTCCGCTGCCAGTCAACCTTCAGCCGGCTGCTCCGATTTTCTCTCCTCTCGGCCCAGTCTACCTTCTGCGCTCCGGAGATACGCTCGCTTCCCTCGGAAGACGGGCTGTGCAGATTGCCATTTCGCGGGTATTGTTCTGGCTGGATAGAAGCAACGAATCAAAGGGGGTTGAAGAAGCGGAGATCTTCACCTTTACAAATAGAGGCAGCCAACAACGCGTGTACGCAGTGATTGCGAAAAATAATTGCGCTGCTTGAGAAAGTTCAAGCGCGTGAGAGAGCGAGCTAGCGGGCGTTGGAGGGAAATTCGGGAGTCTGTCACACTAGTCTCTCTGCTTTTCCGCTACATTTCCGTCGCGACGTACGTATACGGCTCTACACGTTGGCCCCGAGGCTTTAGGCGGATTTGAAGTTCCTCCGCAGGCTCTCTGTCGGCAAGCTCTCGCGCTCGAGATTGGGGTATATTTTATTCAGAAGCCGCCGCGCGACGCGCGCCCTCGTCTCCTCGCGCGACACCGCCAGGGCTTTTACCCATTCGCTTTGCTTCTCCTGCCTGATTGCCTCGGCTTTTTGTCTCCTCCTACGCGCGTAAATATTTAAGCTTATTTGCGAGCTCCTTTGGCGATGTTTAAATTGAAAATGCTCGAGCTGTCAGAATCAATTTTCAGATTTTTTCATTGAAAATGGTTTTGTTGAAAAATAACAATTTTTTCGATAATTAATTTCAATCGACACAATTTTCGAGCAATTGTTTGATCTACGGATGCGTACGATCGTTTGGAATTCGGTAAAAATCATTTTTAGTTTTTTCGGTAATTTTATATGAGATCCAATTTCATTTAGATTGATTTTATGAATATTCTAATTAGACTGTTATAAGTGCTGCTCAAGGCGAGCGCTTCAAGCTGAGCCACGATAAGCTAGTAATCCCTATTCGATATTCCGTCCGAATTCGAGCACTTTATCTGAAAGTATAAGTTCTACAAACTAGTCTGACTACACACGACTGTTTCTACTTCCGTAAAACATAAAACCCTCCCGGGGGGATCACAATACACACACTCTGTGATTTCTTCGCTGAATGTTTTACAATACTTTTTTACACTTTTACGTTCGCTTGAAGTTTTCAATATTAAGTGAAAAAGTATAGAGAGCGTGAAAATGTCCAGTGGGCAGAACGTCGGCCTTGTAATCCACTGGATCGTAAAGTTTTTTTTTCTTTTTACAATTTTTATGGTTTACGATTAATCAATCTTTTTTTTCTCTCAAAAAATAAATTATAAATAACGCACTTTTTGCGTATGGTTATAAAAAGAACCATAGCGAGCGCAAGCTTGAAAAATAATTTTATAAAAAAACACGCAAGCTAATCGCCGAGTAACGTGTGTGTTTCGATATTTAATGTAAAATTATACAGAGGAAAAAAGCGTTATAAGTTGTTGAAATATTTCGAAATAGTAATAGCTGCGTGTGCTGCGCTGGCTAACTGCACCTCAGTAACACGGAGAAAAACGACGTCGAGTAGTAAAGTAACCAGCGCGTATATCAGCGGATTTTTAACTTCAAACGAGCTCCGCAAAAATAATTCGACTTTCGAAAAAATAAAAAAAAATTCTTCCTTTCCCGCAGCTTTAAAGCGTTTACCTAATTTTACCGGTAAAATCTCACTCTACGTTTAGCTCCTGCCATTTAGCTTAGTCATGCACTTGGAATTAAAAAAAAACCTCCAATTCAACGACAAAAATTATTGTAAAAAATCTGCATTCGAGGCTAACTCGTCCTCCCCACTTGACAATAACAAAATTAACGCATACATTTCGTAAATCAGCGATAATTACAATAAATCGGGTAACTCAAGTGATCTCGGCATTTCAGCATTTCAATGCGAGAGACGATTAGGGGCGTTCGCTATCGATTCCGACAAATTGCGCGATAGCATCGGCGCAGCCCTTAACCCGCTTTAACCTGCCGCTCGGCTACGAAAGGGAGAGAGAGAGAGACAGAGGTAACCTGCGGGCGTTAATTGCGTTGCCAGCGAGCCGCAAAATGGCCTTTCCCCTAGGGGGGGAGCTTTGCCACCTCGTCCCTTTCTCGGGCGCGTTTGAGAGCTCTGCCACACGTAATAACACCTGAGAAAATCGAGCAGCCCCCCTCACCCCGTTCCCCTCTTGCTTTCTCTTTTCTAATTGTCACAGCTGAACCTATGTATTTGGCGAATTCTCGGCCTGCGATTGATCCACTTTGTTTCTAGCTCGGCTCTGCCGGCGCCTAAAAATAATACGGACCTCTGTTATTGAAATTTCAGGGCGGTTTATCGGTACGATAGATCGGTCTCGCCTCGTATATCATTGGCCGCGGGTATAATTAATAAAGCAGTTGACACGTTGAATAGACAATGAGTGACTAATTTATAACACGGGGTGATTTGATAAACACGCGCGCGCCGCTCTTATCTCGCTTGCGTCTAGCTCTTTCGCCATAAATCTTTTTCCCGGCGTAATTCTAGATTGGGTTAGAAAAAAAAATTGTCGAACTTATTAACACGTCGAGCGAAGCGACGAAAATTGAGATAGCCAAATTGAATTGACTTTGATTGTAGGTTATTAAATAACAGTTCGCTAAACCGACCGAAAGTATTTGTTATTTTAGGAACATTGAAACGAGGGAAAAATTTGTAATTTTCTTTTTTTCCCTCTCTCGGCAAAAAAATGTAAATATTTTTACATACTTTTTTTTTAACTTTGGCATCTAAACGTTTTAGAAGCCTAAACTTCACGATATGCGAACGAGAAACATCCCGTCAACGCGTGATTTATTATAACGGAATACATTTATCATCGAGCGCCACGCGCGCGCGTCCCGGGCGCACTGCTAAAACTAAAACGAATAATAAATCGTATAATAATAAGGTAACAAATGTTATTCACTCGATTATTCCCTCGGCTCGACCCATCGTTTCCGCCCGAGCAAAACAAACTTTGCAGCATGAAGTTGAGAAGGCCAATCAATCGATTCCACCCCCTCGCCAACCCCCCCGAAAAACAAATAATCTCCATATCTCCCTTACGAGGCATCGCCGCCACGACGAATCGAGAACGTTCGCGCGAGAAAATGAGTAACCCTGAGCGCGCATAAAGTCGAAATATTCATAATATCAAGGCCCACGCAGAGAGAGAGAGAGAGAGAGAGAGAGAGAGAGAGAGACAGTTGTGCGGCGAAACCGGGCACATCTGCCCCTCTCTCGATCCTTTTGCTGCTTGGCACCACCACGTGCGAAATATAGCCGTTGGTCCTTTGACACCAGAAGCGCCTTCAACTTTGACCTCGACAATATCTGGCACGTGCGAGCTTTCACTTCTCCCCCTCCCCCCCCCCATCTTTATTCTCTATATCCCTCTCTACTGTTCGACGTTTCTTTTTTTCTTTTTCATTTTCCTTTATTTTCGGGCCGCTCTCGGAGAGAGATGTTTTTCATAGCGAAACGTTGGTGAAAAAAAATGACGGTTCTATCCGTCCGTAAGTAATGGCGGGTATTGTATTTCAAATTAAAAAGGATTTTCAACCCCTTTTTTTTCTAAAAAAAAAAAATAAAAGGTTTACGAGAACGTCGTTTGAAAACCATAAAAGATATTATATTTATCGTTTCTCGACATCAGAAATATTTATTTGGAGGTTTGGGGAAAATTTGCATGCTGGATTTGATGTCGTCTTACAGCCAATCCTAACGGTTTCAATCTGGGCTATAAGCGTGCGAGCGCTACTGCGAAATTATGTACAGTTTAATGGAACTGCCTTGAGCTAAGTACATAAACCGATGCAGAGAGAATAGACAAATCGAGGATGTATCTCGTTTGCGAAGAATACAAATATAGAATGTAAGAAATACTTTGTAAAATTTGTACAAAAAAGTTGTACGTCGCAATTTTTAACGCTAAGCAATTAATTTTTTTTTAAATTTTTTAAACTTATAAATATTCTAGATCTATTATATTGTACGAACTCGTTGACTTTGTAGTGCTATACTTGGCGCGCCTCTTGACTTGGCTTATACGTGAATGTTTATGGTTGTTCGCGTGTTAATAACCCTGATGTAATTCTTTCTCGGCGTGCAATTCTTACAAGTATTACATCAGACTAAAACGGGATTAGACGAAAAAAAAAACACAAAATTGAAGAACAAAACCAGTTTTAGCATAGGGAAAAAAATATGAAAATTGATGTATTTCCAGGGCAGGAGTTTAATATAGGAGGAAGTTTTCAAGTATGACTCAATAGACCAATTGACGACAGAATCAAACGGCCGACACACTTTACCAATACAGTAGCAAATTTTCCCGTTCTTACGACATTACACCGCACAAGTTTAACCGGCAAATTAACCATTAGCCCCGTTCATTAATCGTGCAGTTATCGATTCGCATGCGTCATCGTATAACAAATTTCCCACCTAATCCGAACGTTTCCACCCACTTTCATCTGAATATGACAAAAGGAAAAAGTCCATCAATTGTCTTTCCCACACAACTCGAGCATATCCAAGTAAAAGAGAAAAAAAGTCCGTCATCCGAAAATGATAAACAGGCCAGAAGTAGCGAGGAGCAAACTGGAGCGCGAAATTCTTCTCGCGAGCGAAAAAAAACACACGCGCTACAGCGAGTTTTAGGATCGTCTTAAAAACCCAGGGAGAGAGAAGAAACGACCATAATCCCCGAAACGCACAATACTCGTCATTAAGCTTGCCGGAAATAAAGATTCTTCGCCTGATAATCCGAGAGAGAGAGAGCGAGGGGCGCCTAGAAGAAGGGCTTGGATTCTTTCTCTCTCTCGCGCCGGCACTTTATATTCGGCAAGTATACTCCCCCTCTCCCATCGCTCTCTCTGCGCGTCTCTTTCAATGTCGGCAACGCAGCCTGATATTTTACGAGCGCGCAGCCTTGCCCTCTCTCCCTCCCCCAGCCACCTCCTCTTTCTTGCGCGTCCTAAAACTCGAGGAGTAGGAGGCGGGCAAAGCTTGCAGCTTACAGATTTTTATGTACGTGGCCGGGCTAGCGGAATTTCAGCAGCTCTCCTCCTCCTGCAGCCTCTCTCTCTCTCTCTCTCTTCGCCGAAGGCTGCGGATGTTTTAAAACGCACATGTCGCCGCATCCCTGGTGCTTACTCTACACACGGCCGGAGTATCGGGCACTGTATATAACCGGAGCCTCTGCTATGCCGCAGCTCAACGAAAAGATCACTGAATATTCTATGCCCGTGCTTGTTATGCCCGGGGTAAGCGTCTATAGTCTTGATACCATTGGCTTACATAACCCCGAGGGCTCTCTATCTATCTCTCTCTCTCTCTCTCGTGGGCAAATTATTCGAGCTGAATAACTAATTCAATATTGATTTCTTTTTTCAGCCTCATTAAAAATAACTCGAGTCCTTAGCTCGCTGTCGCGTTACGCTTTTCCAACGGCAAGTTTGTTGCATGAGTAACAAAAAAAGGGATATCGATGGATGAGGGAGGTGGAGGTAAAGCAGTGCGATATTTCGTGGAGCCGCTGTAATTATGAAATGTCATTAGAGCCGGATAGGATTTTTTGTCCGCTTCTTTTGTCTCTCCCTCACTTCCCCCCCCCCTTTTCTCTTGGCTCAACTTAAAATAGCTAAGCCAATTAAAGTTGCACTTAACACTAACTACTAAGCTTGACACGTTTCAAGCGTCGACCGCTTGTTCTTACACGTTACGACTGCTTTTTTGACGTTTTCAATTGCAGCTATTTCTCCTTCTCACTTCTTTTTTTCTTCTTTCTATATACCACATTTAATTTTCTATGCAACGTCGAATTACCTTGGTATTCAACATGCATTACTAATTACCGTGAGTTTTTTTTTATATCCGCTCGCATGCGACTCTATTTCGAAAAAAAGAGAGAGAAACAAGCGACAGGCGTTTCAGACACATCGTTCGCTCTCTGCCCATACGTTTCTCTTTCATTTTCGTTAAAACGACCGTCTCTCCGTAATTCACGATTTCGCATAATCTAATGTCGCCAGTAATAAGTTATTTTTGAGCTTGGAAAAAAAAATGCGACATAAAGAAAAAAGTCAATGTAAAGGAGGAAAATAGCAATATTTTAACGCCATCCCGGTGTCTGCCGCGCGAATGAGAAAATTTTGAAAGCGACGTATAAAAACTCTCGGGCGTTCCTTAGTACAGTTTACGCGACGTACCGGCTAGTCCACGAGGGATGATTAGTTGAAGAGAGTCGGAGGGAGAAAAGAGAAAAAGAGCGACGCGCCTGACACACTTCAAGCCTTTACGCGCCTGGGAGAAAGAAAGGCGAGAGAAAGAGGCGCGCGTATGTGTACGTACAGCGTATATTCTTCAAAGGTCGCCGAGATTTAAAGAATCGCGAGGGGGAGGGGGTACTCCAAGCGCCGGGAGCGCGTGGAAGGGCCTTTTTTCCGAATAAAAGCCGCAAGATCCGAAGTTGGCAGGGAGGGGGCGGCTGGCCTCGAGGCTGCTGGGCGGCGAAGGCCAGCCAGCTAGAATGAAGGTCAAGTCATTATTGCTCTTCCGGGCTCTGCATGAGAGCCGCGGCCGGCGCTGCGAACTAACGAATTATCATCGAATGCTTTTTTTTCCTTTTAATATATTTCAACGGGCTGTGTTTTATGCGCTAAACTGATAGTTTACCGAATTTTTCGCGCAAGATCAAAATTAAATATGAACGTTGAGATGAGTCCGCGTAAGATATACAGCGTCGATTTTACGTTGATAGCGTTAATAGTTGTATATAGTTGGCAATTTCCCAGTTATTAACCGAAGGTTCTCGTTGGCTTTAGGTCTTACTATCGCTTTATAGGAACAAGCATTATACCGAGACAAAGGCGTTAGCTGCTCTCCGGTGAATTAATTAATTTTTCCTTTTCTCTCCTGCAAAATTGGAAAAGTTATTATCGTTCGGTGAAAAAAAAAGAAGTATTGTTCGCCCAAGTCGTGCGTCTAAATTCTTCGCAAAATACTGATTTCGAGAGCAAGATTACCCGTACTACTTTGGAAAAGCTAATAAATTGAATAGCATTCTCGAGTTTGGAGAATGTTTCGCCGAAGACTGAATTTAAATAAGCCAATATAAGGCCGCCTTAAGTTTCGGAGAGCGTATATACCGCTCTCCTCTCTCGCGTGCGTTTTTCGCAAATCGAGTTCGACATGACACAACACGCTTGTATACGTGTATTCTAATAGAAATCGCGAGCGATTCATTAATTATTAATAATATTTGCAAAATCTTTCGATGTATTATTCGCCTTTAAAATTATAACGATCTAGATCGATGAATAAATTATTGGCAAATTACAACGTTAATTTTCCAGCTAATTGCCAGGTGTAATATTAAATCATTAGGGAGATTAAAAATATTGTTCATCATTTGCAAAATTTACTATATCGAATGTTTATGCGCGTATAGGTATATCTATTGCGTATATACGGCAAATTTTCTCGTTACCTCACGAAATAATAAGCGTTTAAAGTAGAAATTTATGCAAAGTCGCGCGTGTTCGATTGCCAAATATGGCATTCAATTCGGCCCGAAATTACCAAGTGCACAAACAGCGAAACTTTTTCCAATTGAGTCTCGGCGAAGCGTATCATCGCAGTTTAAAATTCAAAAAGTTCAGAGGAGAAAGACAATACAGTGATAGTCGCTCGTGAGAAGATTGAAAAGTGCTTTAACAAGAGAGAGACGGAGACGGAGAGTAGGACGATGACGAGCGGGTTCAAGAACGTCCCAGTAGATAAAGGCCGGGTATGGAGAGACAAGAGGGGACAAGCTGTCAAAGTCGGAAGGAGTAGCGAAACTCTGCCAACCGCCAATTGCCCACAGCAGCTGCTTCAGACTCACATCTCTCTCTCTTTCTTTCTCTCTTTTTTCGTATTATCTCGCAGCAAAAGTGGCTCTTGTTTCTCAATGTAAGCCTCGCCAAACTAACAGCGCTTTAGCCTACTGTTTCTTAGTCCGTGGACCAAATGGTTTGATTAATTACCGTCGCGCGGTTTAGCTCGCCGATCGAGAGGACTGCTGTATGTATGTTGAGCGATTAGAAACCTAATTTTATGCCGCTTGCACCGGCTGAGTATACACTAATCGCCGTACCGGCTTGTTCGAGCGCCGGTAAAAAAAACTGGCGTAAGGGAGAGGGGCTAAAGATTTTCGTGGAAATTATTCGAGTCGATTGCTTGCAGCGAATAAAATCGCTTAATCGCGGCGATTGGAAAGTTTTTAACTTAAGGCGTTAGAGCAGAGGATTTTTTTTTTTTCATTTCAACAATCTTGACCGATCGTCGTCGGGGTGCCTAGGAAAAACACGCGCGCCACGGATTATAATCGGCTGGATTTATGAAAGGCGAGCGCGCACACGGCACACATAAGCACACGTGTGGCGTTTAACTAGATATTCTCGCGGCGATGGTTTCATAACAAAAGACCAGGCGACGACAAACGAAACGCGCCAAGTGAGCCCCGCTCGTTTGTATGACCATCTCTCTCTCTCTCTATCCCACACGGATCTGCGCGGCAATAAAAAGGCAATCCGCTCAGGCTCGGCGCAGGTTGCAGCTCTCCTGCTATATAGGCAAAAGTACGTCGCGATTAAAAGCGGGAGACGAGCTCCTCTGCGCTGCTCGCGCGGGCTTCGTTATAAATCGAAAATAAATTGACAGCGCGTCCGATAAAATCAGTCGTACCCCCTCCTCCCCCTGTCGCTCTCTCTCTCCCTCTCAAAAGTATTTACCCGTACACTTGCCGGCCGTAAAGATCTAGCCGGACTGGGCCGCTCTCGCTTCGAAACGACGTTACGGCAATCGAGCATAATACTCTCCCTCTCCCTCTCTCTCTCTCCCTCTCTCTCTCTCTCACTTGCCTATCGCGATACTTACAATAACACGCGTGTGCAGCTCGACTGCCCGCATGAGCTTCGAGTTTCGCCATTGGCACTCTGTTGTTGGGGCGGTTGGAAGAGAGAGAGAGAGAGAGAGAGCGAGAGAGGGCAATGGGTGGGGAGGGAGGGAGATAGAGCAGACGCAAAAAATCCAACGAAGCGGCCCATAAATCCTGGGCTCAGGCTATGCGCGTCTAAATACCCCCGGTTCATGGGAAAGAACTTGGGCTTCTTGGGCTGTGTAGAGGCTCGAGGCACGGATAGGCCTCTCTCTGATCGCTACATTGGGCGTTCCATGTTTCAATCAAATTGTCGTTAATCATCGGGTCAATGTTACTTTTTACATTCAGCCTGCCGCCGCTGCTGTTCTCCTTCTCTCTTTCTCTCGTACACTTGTGAAATAATGCGCTCTCGGCAACTGCTTTACTTTATATACAAGCTTGGGCTTGTTCCTTTTTTTTTCATTTTTTATCAGAGATGGAAATTTATTCCGAGGCTCGATTTATTATTTATGTTTTTGATATACTTAGACGCGCAAAAACAAGTGTCGGCTATTTGTCGATGGTTACAATGTTTTTTTTTCCTCAGCTGTGTGTCTACCTTTATACGTTACACCATTTTCGTAAAAGCTTCACACGGTTAAAACTTGGAAGCATTACGTTTTATTTGTCTTTTCATAATTTTTTTTTTCGGCTTTCCACCGAAGACAAAAAGTTTATTGAGCAAAAAAATAAATTTACATTTTAAAATGTAAAAGTATTCGTCTTTTAAAAAAGACATAACGCTTGCTCCGTTTCTTATCTTTATTGTACGGGATAGTGAGAAAAAAATAAATCTAAAATGCGAGAGAGAGAGCTTTTGCTCTGCCTATTTGGATAAGAAAAGTTCAAAAGTCGTTATTAAAAGCTAATTGCACCCCTGACAAAAACTTTTTAAATAAGTAGCTTTTTAATTTAAAAGCCAGAGAACCCTTGGCTAATATTTCACTGTCGGATACACCTCGTTTCCTTATAAAATCAAACTTTTATCGCGGCAACTCTTCCACGACCGATATATAACACTCGCGATATCTGAACTAGCACCAACTATTCCCCGGTTAAAAAAAAAGGAAAAAAAGGATAATCAATCACATAAGCTCATTTTTCCACTCAACTTACACGATCGTTCGAGCAGCAATTTAACATATCTAGCCATCCACGTCCTTTCCACTTAACATTCGCGGGACATGCCAGTCCCCTTAATTCGCGAAAATAAATCCATCGCTATTTATGACAGCCTAATTAATATCCCACCTTTCCTCTCCCCAAAAAAATCACTACACGTACAGATCTCCAGTTACGATCCACAATCGGCAAACGCTCATTCCCAGGGGAGGGAGACAGCAAAGCGCGTGAGCTTGGAGAGAGGAGAAGGGAGACGTCTCTGCGGCGATCGTCAGGGGGGAAGGGGAGCTCTGGCGTGCCTCGGCAGTCCGTCTCTATGCGCAATAACGCGGCTCTCCTCCCCACGCACATAACTCAATCGCACTGGCCAGAGCAGCACGTTGGCCGTTCCATCTTTCCTCGCCGCCCCCGCCTTTCCTCCGGTCTCGGTCGCACCCAGTTATTGTAGCGACCCTCCGGCTCTAAGCATGAAAGCCTGTATAATACCGGTTGCTAAAGGGCACCAGAGCCTCCGAGGCTTGTCTATTGCAATAAGCGCGTTTGAAGCTGACAATTGTGAATTCACGCCTGGCGTTAAACGCTTGAGTTTCAATCGGTATATAACTCGAGAGGTGTTGTTCCACGGCTCCTTCGCCATTATTTCGTTTCAGGCTCGCTCGGAGTCTGCATATAGGCACCGTCGCCGTTTACGTTTAATCGGGATATATTATCTATATACCTATACGCTTATTAAGAAATTATCTGATTATAGGCTGTACTTACATAAAAAGATTTGCAGTATTTATATACGCGCACAGGCGCCACATACGCGCGCTTGTGCGTCGGAATAAAATTTCACTTTTATCTTGACATTAAACTCGAGAAAACCTGAAGCACCAACTTCTTTTTTTGTTTTAACGCGTTACCCAATCGACATCTAATTTCCGTACGATTTAATCGTGAAAATTCAATAAAATAATCCAATTTTCAGCGCAGCTAAATGATCCTGATTCAAAAGAAACGTCTATTAAGATGTCGAATAAAGCAACGGGCCGAGTTTGCTCAACGAGTCGGAAAATTCAGCGTAATAAAATAGGCGTAATAAATAATAGAATACAATATCTATGAGGCTCGTAATAACAGGCCGGGTGATAATTTTTTTTTTCGTCCAACCTCTCTCGCCCTGAGAATCTACGAGTTCGCCATAAATCAAGCCGCAATATGCCGTATCGTAAAATTCAATTATAAAAAGGGTCAACGATCAGCAGCGAGTCTCTGGCTAATACTTTTCATTACATAATCTATATTATTCCCCGGCAATCTGCGCCCGCATAATATCCTTTCGATTTTCTTTATTATACACCAACATTACGTATCAACAATATCAAATTCTCCGCTATACCTACAAACGTGCCCGACTCGAGAGATAAAGCGCTCTCGCGTCTATACTCGCACAACTACGTGTATTTCCCCGGCACACACACAGACATACACACGTGCGCGAACGAGCTGCAACGCGCCGGCTTGGGAGCCGCTGCGGTGAAAGTGAAATGCAAAGTAATTGACTCGGCGATTACGCACACGCGTAAGTAACAGCAGCAATAGAGCCGTGTGTAGAACTTCTTTTTCTCTCTCACTCTCCTCCACACAGAAGCGCGTTTATGCGCGAGCGGCAGAAATGTAGAGCGCGAAACAAATAGAATCGCGGACGAGGCTAAGAAAATACGATCGGAAATAAATACATGTGCGTTGCGTTTTGAGAATCTCCGTGGGAATTATTTCACGAGATTGCCATTAGTGTGTGGAGTCAAATGAATATGAATAACTGCCAGGATCAGCGTGTTATGACGAAGATTTAAGGTGTACGATTCCATTGTGGGAAGAAATTGCAATTGAAGAACGCGCGTAGCAGGCAACTGTTTTCAAGCGCGCTCGGCCAAATCCGTTGCAAAACGAGCGACCGGCTGCGAAACGAATTTTGCCACTTAACCTCGACCTTTGTGCTTGAGAGTCAAAGTAACGTTGAAGTGTAATCATTTAGCTTTTCCAGCCATTTTTCATCCTCCCTCACCTTAATTTTGCAAATTACTCCTGTTTTGCATGTTCAAGCTAATATGCCTACAAAAATAAGAAGTTGATGAATTTTTTTTTTTTTTTTAACAAGATCGTACGTAATAAAGTATTTCCCAAAAATGTCTCTGCTTAAAATTGTATTATTAAAATTCTTGGGTTGAACAACTTTTAAATTACCTCGCCAATTGCAAGTATAACAAGTTTATTGGATTTTTTTTAGAAACAATTACGATTGAAACGAGGTGAAAGAGGAAAAATGAATACCTTTCATGTCTAGAATATTTCAATAACTTATTCAAACAACTGCAATAAATTATCGCTGGACACGCGCGTTTACTTTACGAAACGCAATTATGACAATTTTCGCATGAATTGCGAGTCTACCAACAAAGTAAACGTCTCTTTCTTATATAGAATAGGGAAACTATAATATTCAAATAACGTAATAATTATTGATATTCAACGTTAAATATAAAATTGATTTCGATTCGTTTAATATTCCATTTAAACCGTTTTTAACGCTTATTAGAACTTATTTCATCTGTACACTGCGAGAGCTTGCTTACAGGGACTCTCACGGCAGCCCGGCATATATCACGCTTGTATAACCCACGATTTGTAGATCACCAAGCCAGCGCTCTGTCAACCGAGCCATTACTATCCCCGTGTCTCGTAATATTTTTCGTTGTTGTACTCCTCGCCCTCGCGCGTTTATCTTCGTTTTCCCGTTTATCTGTCCAGCATGTAAACACCTATAGTGTTAATAAAAAAAGAACAACAAGAAAACATTCAGAAATTCGAATGATTTCGAATAATAAAACTAAATTACGTAGAGTCCTTGTATAACATTGTTCTTTCGACTCGCAATATTTACATCAACTATATAACAAATGACATTAATCCAACTACCCATAATTGACAATATGTCACAAGGACGAGGAGAAATTGATTTCAATAAAGTTGCTGGATACATAGCGTTATCAAAAGTACACAAGACCGTGAGAGTTTCCTCGCGAGCCCCATAGTCAACAATCGGCTTAAATCGATTTCTAAATATCCTGCTCATCCTCTCCCGCAGGAGATGTTTAGTATGATAATAAAAATATCGGCGCACCGAGCGCGCCCCTTACAAAGTCAACGATACAAGAAGCGATCTTGAAAATATAGTCCCAAAAGCTTAGTTCCACGTTGACCTTAGCTAAAGGCTAAAGGACCAATCTCAAGGTGGGCTTAATCTAAGATCCTCTTATGTACGTATTGCGTAATACGCATACTTGAAGAAAAATAATGATTTTTTTGTACTTAACTTTTACGTTAATAGATGATACAATTATCCTAGCCGAAAGTATTTCTTTATCAGCGACGCGAACATTCTTTTTTTTTTATAAAAATATTACTTCTTTCGTCAAGTCATTAGGCGGTTGAGCTGTTATTTAATTAACCTTAACGGTATTGCCAAGTTATATTCCTCGATTATTTAGACCTAAAAAAGATTATCCCGAAGTTGAAAATATAATAAAAAAAAGAACCTTATTAGAACAAGAACAAATCAATTTATAAACTTAATAACGATAAAAAAAAAGGTGAGAGAGAGTACGGAAGCGGATGTAAGCGTCTGAAAACGAGCACGAGGAAAATGAAATAAAGAGAGTGATCGAACTCGGTATAAAAAAAAAAAAATATTGAGCGAGAAGGCTTAACGGATAGGCGAAAAAGTATTTAATAAAACCGACGAGCGTATCAGAGGCGTTAGCGGAGGGCTGTCACATACTTCCTTGCGCCCACGTGTACACGTGCCGGCAATCAACCATCCAATTAAATCGGAATCCATCCCCCTACTCGTGATTTAAGGAATTCCCCTTTATTGGTCTGTAGTTGCCGGGCGAGAATATGACGGGAAGCCGTCTGTGCCGTCGAGTTGGCAAATACTTGGGACTGTAATGGCCGACAAAGCCCTTTTCATTATAATTATTTCGCCGGCTCGCCCGGAGAATGCGAAAAAAAAACGTCTCCTTTGCCCTCGCACATACTGCGCGTTGAACGTACAAGCTTTACGGTTATTTTTCAATGCGGTGCTTTAGAATTTTTTAAAATTAAAGAAAAATAAATCATCGACGACCACGGGGCATCGTGAAAAAAAAAAGAATTAAATTATAATTGGATTGAAATTCGCGCGCGAAGGCGATTAATGCCTCTGCAGAAGCGAGTATTTTGCCCGAGCTCCGAGATTTGCATTCTCTTTACTTTGGCTCGTGCCCCTCAATTTTTCGAGTACAATTGTTCGTTAGTCAATAGCAGAAGCTCTAATGTATATACGTATATAGATAGATATATACGTATTACAGAAAGAGGTTTGCGCGAATCCCTCCTATAATCCAAACCTTGTTATCGGAATCTTATTCCAATTGAAATTCCCTATCGAACTGGAAAAGCCTTGCGGCTCCTCTATTATGAAGCCTGATATTGTGAGATAGAAAATCTTCCATAGTTTTACGTTAGCTCATTTAATGTAATTACTTTTAGAGTTGAAAATTACGTGGTTAGGATTAATTTCGAAAAATGATGAAAGATTTTTTCTAAATATTTTCAAATTCCTTTGAAAATGTTGCATTAATCATTATATTGATTGTAAAATTGCTTTTTAATTAATTTAATTTAACATATACATTACGAAACCACATTTTTATATTTATTTCAAGATGTAATAAATATGGTTTTTTTCCATTTCAGCTTGGATTTTAGGGTGGTTCATGTGCAAAACTGTGCCGTACATTCAGGGCGTCTCTGTGGCTGCTTCGGTCTACAGTCTGGTCGCCGTCTCGTTGGACAGGTATGTACATACGATATAAAACTTTGAATAATTCTTAGATAAATAATAACCGAGACTTACTTAAACCCAAAGTAAAAAGATTACAAAATATGTTTCTTTGGTAAAATAACACATCTAAACACTGTCTTATTACATTCAATAAATTTTTCGTCATTCCATCAATCGAAAACGACCACGGCATAACAAACTAAATATATTTTCGTTCTCATTGCATAATATACGTTATAATCCAAGTTTCTTTTTCTTTCCAACTTTTGATCAAACAGTTCGAATAGAAAAACTGCAAACATAAGAACGTGATCGAATGAATCGCCAAGCTCTGATATTCAGATTAATCGTCCGGTTCATTCGCTCTCGCCACACCCGCTCATGGAAATACGAAAGAGAACATTGTTTCAGCACTCGGGGAAATATCGCCTCTATTAAAAGCCTCTCTCCTCGTATACATTCGACAATTTTAAATATCTCGCTTTTAGCGAGAATAACGCGAAAATTTGGGAAAATTGCTCCGATCGCAGCTGCTGCCCACGACGACGCCGCGGCATCCGTAATACAGACACGAGTCATTAATGCCCCCCTCCTCTGGCTGCCGGCAATACGCCTTTGATGGGTTAATATTTCAATTTAACGATGATCGGCTACTACCCACCCCCCTCCATCTCTCCTACCGTAACCCCCTGCCCATCGGCACGCACACACACACGCTTGCCAGCTTGACCCGATTCGTTAGTTTATCAGCGTCAATCTATACTCGTCCTCGCTTTTACCTCACCGTTAACTTTTGTTATTATCCTTTCGAATCGGTGAACCGTTAAATTCACTCGTTGACCTTGAAGCCGTCTCGGTCTCAAAATACACTGTTTCAATACAATTTTATAATAATCCTGTGTCATTATTAATACACATACGAAAACGAGCACGTAGCGCTTGTTTCCTTTTTTTTTGAGACTGAAATAAAGAACGATATAGGAATTTTTTTTTTACTTAATCAAATTAATATTTATTAACTCTCGAATGACATATATTTCCCCGTCAATAAAATTTATCATTTGAAACGTATAAAACACACGAGTAATCATTCAACTTGACGCGAGTCCTACAAGACAAATTAATCAATCCAGCCAAAACAAAAAAAAACGATTCCTTCTCTCCCCGTAAATACATTTCACCAAAATCAAACGAAAAACAAATGATAGAAAAAGAAATTTCGTACTTCCCACGGGCAAGATTTTTCAAATAAATAAAATCCATGTTGCGAAATATGACGAGAAGCGCACACCCACGTTCTGGCCCTCCAGCCAGCTCGTTCCCTCGCGCTAAATAATGTAAAGTCTTCAATCACGGCTAAACAATTACTTTAATTACGACCAATGCTCCTCAAGCGCTCTCCTGCTCCACACGGGATCGGCCGGCGCGCGGCTCAGCCTCGCTCGTTCGTTCGCTTCGTAATTGCAATTTCCCTTCTCGGCGTCGAGTTTCGCGAGCCGGCTCTATATATACACCTATACACCTGACTTTTACCCGCGATCCGCTTGCGCCGATGAAAAATGGCCTATTATAAAAGAGAGCTGCAAGTGGCACCTTTCGCAGCCGCGCCGGCGGATCAGCTGACTCTACCGTCACGCGATACGCGCCAATATTTTTAACCCAACCTCTGCCCCCCTCCTCGCTCTCTCTCTCTCTCTCTCTCTCTTTCCCCCCTCCCCGACGCCGACACGACTCTCCCGTTATGTAACTCCTCGCGGCTGCTGGATAAGCGCGGGACACACCCCCACGAGGAGGCCGTCGAAAATGTCAAGCGGCGCGCGAATCTAACCGCGCTATTGCCACACACTTGTCTATATGCTTGCGATATCTTTTTTTTTTCTATCCCCTTCCCTCGTTCCTTACCCTTGTGAACCTTCAACACTCGATACGCGGGTCGAGAGCTGGTAACTCTCGTAAGCTCTGGCAAGTTCATTCACCTCGATAGGAACATGCTCATAATCGTGCAGGACTGGATATAACGGCTTTCAATAACACGCGTGACTCTGTGAGCGTGTGTGGTTGGCCATGTTCTGCAAGTTGTTCTCCTCTATTTTTGAGCATATCGACTAATAAATAGTTATTTCCTTTCGGTCACTGGTACGCACTGGTCGATATTAACGAGAGGGAATAGGCTCGTTAGCATAGTTCCAGGTGAGCAACTTTATTAACCGTGACAAGATAAAGAGCACTGCGTTTTCCCGGTAAGACCACCCTCCTGGGTTAAGAAATACGCACGGATTTTGCGGCGGACTGTCGCTGATAAAAAGCTGAGTCATTAGTTAGGAAATAAAGTTTTTTTTCTCTCTTTACCCGATCGACGAATCAATTTTGTCCTTGGGAGGGTAAATTTAATTGCCGGGCTTTCGGCTCGTTGCCTCCCCCGTTTTGTCAAGCTTGTACGGATTTTACGTGTTGAAGGCAAATTTTTGTTTTAGCCAAAGCCCGCTGCAAAACACCTGGATAATTCTAATATTTTAGAACTTTTTTTTTGTTGGAAAATGCATTTTAGCAAGCGAGTAATCAAGATAATTGTGATTATGATAGTTTTTGAGTATACGGCTACGCTTACTTTCGTCAGATTTTTTTATTCCTCCTTTTGTAATATGAATTTTCTAGATACAAACAATTTTACGCGAATGAAAAAAAGAAACGACTTTCGTTTAGCCTTCAAAGACTGCAAGTTGAAGCCGTGATTGTTTGAAATTTTAAAGGTTTACCTCTTATTAAGGTAGCTCCTCCGCCTACCGCTCTAGTCAAGTGACGTAAGCGTAGTGGACTTGACTTCGGTAGTAGTGTCGATAATGTAGTTCGCGTGTATAC
>JAPYYQ010000831.1:0-47676 GCA_030522585.1 Anagyrus pseudococci
AATTAAGTGCTGTTAAAGGAAATAATAAACAATGTGATAGTTATTTTGTAACAGTGATTTCTGACATATACCTATAAAAGGTGTAGAGCCTCCTTAAATACGAAAGGCAATACTCGTTTGACAGTTTGCCCCCAAATATGTGTGCTTGTGTGTTGCATGTTCGTTTTGGAAGTTTTTGTAAATTAATACATAAAATGTAAAATTCGCTTTATATATACGACTCCGATCGTAAAAGACGTTGTGGTATTTTTAATCTTGTGACAAAGTGAACTGAAAAAAAAGAGCACGTACGTTCCTTAGCCATCGGCACGGCTAGCTTCCTGCTTTAAGGCCGTAAAGTTATGCTCCCTAGTTTTAAGGGCGCAAGAAGTGCTGGCATCGTTTTTTCTCTCTCTCTCTCTCTCTCTCTTTACCTTCGTAACATGATTTTCTTTTTCGTCGTTCATTTAAGAGCAGCATAAAATTCTTATATTCTTTTTCTCTCCCTCTCCTCTTTTTATTTTGTTGTTCGCCGGATTGTGTCGATTTTTTTTATGCGCGAAATTAATATTTTCATAATTTACACTCGAAAGATTTTCGATATGAAAACCTTTTGTAAATAGCGCGTTTGATAAAATTTTTCGCTCCGTTGGATATTTATTGCTTTTACGTTTTTTTCTTTCTCTTTTTTTTTAACTTGCAAAACATATATAATTTAAAAGTCTTCAAGGGAAAAATGTATATCGTCGTTGTATTGAAATATTAAGCAATGAGAAAAATATTTCCGGAGTTTAGCTTATGATTTAGCGAAAAATATTAATAGAAAAAAAAGAAGAGTACAAACTCGCGCTTCAATTATCTCCGTTGTCTTCCTTTAATTTCAGATGAATCTTGCAGTGTCCACGCGCACACGTTTTTTTCATTTTCCTTTCTTTCGTTTTTTTCCATTTGAAGCGTTAAAGGAGCGCGCGAGTATAAAAAAAAGATTCTAAAATAAAAAAAAGAGCTTAGGCGACACGTAAGACAAAAGGCATAACGCAAAAGTCTCGAGATGTATGAAAAAGCCACGTAGATTGATTCAGTACAAAGTATCGCGCGGTAGCATTAACAAGAGCCAAGGGGTACAAAAAGATAAAGCGGCAGCTGCGTTGGCGCGCGTTTTGTGTGTGCAGCAGCGGCACGGGAATAGGAGCTTGACTCAAAGCTACTTTGACCTCGCGCACGTTAATAAAGCCCAACGCTCGGACGTTCTGTGCGTTTCATTTTTTTTCTCTCTCTCTCCTTCCACCTCGCCTATTATTTCCATTTTCTTCTTTTCTCCTTTCTCGCTCCAACGGATGCGAGAGAGTCGCAAGTGCGCGGTCGCGTTATGCCGTTTTTGTTCGTATACCCCCCCCCCCCCACCTGGAGTGCATATATATGTAAAGCGCACGCAGAGCTGGGCGAACTGTAAAGCTTAACGCGCCGCGAATTCAGCAACGTCTAAATAATGACCTGCACTTTTTTAATCACGTCCTCGCCCAGTGGGACTCTCTCTTTCTCTCTCGGGGGAAGGAGGGGAGACTACGCGGATGTGTACACGGTCAAAAGTGACCTGGACGAAAGAGAGACCCTACATTGCGTCCGACGAAAATGACGCGGCGGCCTGGACCGTTTCTACTGCTATTACTCTTGTCCTCTATCCCTGGCTGCGCCATGCTCGTGTGCTATATAAGCCCCGTCTATGCTCTATATACACGTTTCCTATTTGTTTTTGCCTTTGAAGTTGGCCGGTTTTAATTTGCTCGGCAAATGTATTACGAAAATTACGTTTGCGTCTTGGAATTTGATAAACTTTCGGGGCTCTCGCTTGTTTGACTTGGTAATGAGAGTCGTGTTTTCTTTTTTTTCCCCCTTTTTCTTTCTTCCTTTTTTTGTCGTCCTGGGCGTCCTCTTGGAAATGTACACACGGCGTTTATTACAAGTGTAATCAAGTTCGATAATGAAGTCGGCCCGTTGTACAAACTGCTGCTCGTTTTTGTTTCTTTATACAAAGACGTACAACGGGGCTACGTATTACTAAAAGCTCTTTATATATATATTTTTTTGTGGGGGGTGCCCGGATTAAAATGCAACAGCCGCGGCTGTGTGTACGTTTCACATCAGCCGTACAATTTTGACGCGACCAAGGTGTTACCAGCGGTCTTGGAATAATCGAATTTCCAAGCGATATCAGACTTTTAGATGAGTTTGCAAATTAAGTGCTTATTTTTCCTTTTTTTTTTACCGATTACCTTTCGTTGCCCAGAGAGAACGAGATAGATAGAGATGAGATAAGAATGTGTCTCCCAGTGTCTCATGTAATTTGCTGGCCAAACATTTTGAGCTCTGGTGCTTATGTATAACAGTACAGAGGCTGTTTATATTTTCGTGTTGGGCTAGCCATTTAACTGGAGAGTCTATGTTTTCTCAAGTTCCAAGTTGTTTTTGCCTTTCGAGTACTCTCCAGACTCTCTCTCTCGGGAGGGGGGTAGCTCTCTTTTATTGAATTTATTCAAGGTACTTTTACTAGCTAATGCATACATAGCCAAGTAGCCGCCCACGCGTACACACACAAACTTTTGTGGCTTTTCTAAAAACAGCGCACTCTCTCTCTCTCTCTCTCTTTTTTGAGCTCCGTCCACTAAAATAAGAATCGTGTAGTCCTTAGAAAAACCATGTATTACCGATAAATTTGCGTTTTCCCTTGAAAGAAAAACCATTAAGCTTTATCGTTCCCTCCCCCTTCCCTACCAAAAAAAAAAAAAATCTTCTCAACTCAACACCGTCGATCTTACTCACAGCCGATAACCCAGTAACCTCCAATTGAATGCTCTACACTTTGCATAAATTCGCACTACAAGCCCATCCTCCCACGCACAAACAAAGCTCTCTCTTAGGCCTCTCCTTTCAACGTACCTATATACGTATTAAATCTGGCAACGCAATCTCCTCCGTTTGAAATTTAAAAAAGAAAAAAAACGCTCGTATACATAGGCCGGGATCGAAAGTAAGCTCTCGAACGAGCGTTTAAAGCTAAATGTGCTCCGTATCTTCGACTTTGCTTATACATTCGCGCAAGATTTTCCTCGCGGCTGTAACGACGGTTATCGCGCCGTTTGCCGGGTCCTTTAATAGCCGAGAGAGTTATATATTCAGCCGTAGGCGAACAACGAGAGGAGAGTCGCAAAGAGACGAATGCTTTTCTCTCTCTCTCTCACCCTTGCATCATGAGTATACGCGTTGTCGTAAAGACACTCTCGTAAAAGCATCGAGTTTTCTTTCTCGCGCCAAGGAGGAGGGGAAATCGCCGGAGAGGGAGAGAGAGAGAGAGGTTCGGCGTAACGGAGATCCTCTGTGTTATGGCTTTATAGAAGATATTTTCCTCGAGTCGGCAGAGGATAAGCGGCGATCTCCCTTGGATCCTGACAGTCTCTTCCGAGAGAGAGAGCGTAGACTTACACGTGACATAGGAAGAACCAGGGGGAAAATAAATGCTTTGTTAAATCAGAGAGATTTCGAATGTATAGGATGTATACTTTTTATCTGTGCGCGTGTCTAGTATAGCAGGTTTGATTGTTTTATTAAATTTTCTATTTTCCTTCTTCTTTTGCTAATAGCGTGACCATACTTTGCGTCAAATTGAAATATTTAAAATTCGGTAGAGATTTACTATGGAACATTGCTTTGACTGCCACCTTATTATTCTATTGCACGACGCTGGATATCTCAAGGCTCGACGGCTGTGTACCCGTTGTATGTGGATATATAACTTAACATTACACAACTGTCGGCTTTGTCACGTACGTGATGGATGATACGGGCATAAGTCAGAGAAATATCTTCTTTTTCCCTTTTTCTTTTCTTCCTCTTTTTCTCTTTTCGGCCACTTCCGAGCAATATTTCTCGTGCAGTATTTTCAGCTTTCGCCAAGTTTTATCAGTTTTTACGTCTTTTAGATCGATTGATCTTTATTTTGCCGGTGCGACGAAAACAACCGCATTATATTTTTATCCTAATTCGGGAAAAACCGAATATGCTTTATTGAAAAAACCGTGTGGCGGTCGCGCGCACTTGATGATTTACGCGCAATTCGTTAGTTTTACTTAAAAAAAAAAAAAACTAGACGTTTCCCGTTATTTCCAAATTTACTGTACAGTATAAAAGATAAATTGTCAAGCATGCAACGTTTCACTTGGCGATTCCTTATCCGGAAGCTCAACAAGCGTCGACAAGACAATTGGTTCTAACGCGTGCGCGATAAATGTACTTCCGCGAACGCAATTAACTCGCTGCAAGTCGTTTGGGCCAACGTATTTCTCCGGTTGTACTGACCCTCGCTCGACTTGGCTCGTGCGATTAATGGAATCGAGAATATCGCGTTTACATGCCCAAAGCGTTGTGTGGAATGTAATCCCTTTTACTCGTTTCTCGACGAATAAATTTCGCCTGCTATATAGACACGTCTGTATATACACACGTCTCAAGGTATCGATATTATACAGCCGTTAATGGATTTCGAAATATCAATCAGCTCGCATGAAATTGAGAAATTAAGCGACGTGTAAAGAGAAGGAGAGGCATCTTAGGGGGCTTTACTTTGAATTTAGCGTAAAGCTCGCGATATAGCGTCGTATAAAGCGGGGGCCGTATATATGCATGTACGCGCTGCTTCGCCCTAATGATCGGATCCTCGAAACGTACACATGCAGCGAGAGAGCTCGGCAAGAGAGCATGCCCCCCCTCTCGCGATCGTTTACAGTCAGCCTCTCTCTCACTTCGTGGATGTATACGTGCTTGTGCGCGGCTAAGGGCTAATCAGGCTATTAATTCCGATAAGACTGAGCAGCTCGTCATTAAGCTTTAATGGCCCTTACGAGCCCACTGCGAATCTGGCGCGATGAGACTAGCTGTTGACTCCCTATCTCATCCGCCTCTTACTACCATCTCTCTCTCTCTCTCTCTCTCTCTCTCTTGCTCTAACTATTCGCTCGATTTCATTGTAATTCCATTCGGTTACATCTCCGCATCGCTCCGGGCCTTTTATTTTATCATAGATTCTCATCGTATACGATTTAGTACCATAGCGACGAAAAGTGTGCATACTTTTACCCCGTTCTGCCGCGCGTCTGCTGGAAGCCGATATACACATCGCGCATTATCGATTCATGAAAATTCCAAAGCAATTTGCGCGCCGGGGTGAAAAGCGACGCGGTTAACCGCGTATTTACGAGCTCCTATATCGCCTCTGTACACGCTCGTTGCCTGCATCGCAGCCCCCATTTCGAGTGTGAAGGCTCTCTCTCTCTCTCTCTCTCTCTCTCTCTCTCTCTCTATCCTTTTCCGTATATACACGTCGCTGGCTTAATTAAACGCGCGCGAAGAGCCGAACGATAGTGACAAAAGGAGCGCGCTTCGGATAAATGATTCTACGCCGTTCCTCCTCCCCCCCCCTTGGCAACGCAAAAATATCTATTTTCAATGGACTGATAAAGCGCAGACCTTCGATCTCATATACACCCGCACCTGCTCGGATCTTCCGCAGCTTCGTAGATGAAAAAATAAAAAAAAAAGAAAAGCCGAGATACTTGTCTCTAGTGTGGAAAATAAGAAGATAGCGGAGTTATAGGGTATAAGAAGGAGGGAGGAGAGAATGGCAGTCGAGAAATAAATTGAAAGTCAATTGACTTTCTTTCTTTTTCCATAAAGCGCTCTCTCTCTCTCTCTCTTTCTCTCACTTTCTGCTCGGCTCTCTTCGTCTCTTTCTCACTGACATTGTTTGTCCTTTTTTCTCCATCGACATTCCCTCTCTTTCTCTATAGAGCCTTTTTTACCGGCTTAAAGAGCGACTCTCTCTCCGAGCGCAGCAATCAAACACGTTTCCGGCGAGAGAGAGAATGCAGCCACCACTACGAACAAACGCCTGCAAGTTTTCCATTTCCCATCGCGTTGCCGGAGAACAGTGGCGCGGAAAGAGAAAGAGGGAACGTCGCTAATAGTAAGGCGTTTACGAGCCAGGGCTCGAATGATCCCCCGCTAACTCTCTTTCCCGTCTCTTTTGCTCTTATTTCAACACTGCGATCTCTCTCTCTTGCTATCTCTCAACTTGTCTCTACTTACGCAACTCTATGAGATGTCGTTCTGTTCAGACGTTTTTCTGCAATATAGCCGACTTTGCAGCGAGCGACTTGTAGGAGGGAGGAGAAGGCGTTTGCTCCAACAGGTTGTCAAAATCACACGCCGTTTTAAAATTCCTCCTTTGTAATCTTCTTTTTGCCTCGTTTCTCTGCTATTAATTAACTTTTTTTCTCTCATTCCCACCGAGAGGAGTCTCATTCTTGTCTCGTTCCCGTTCTTTCATCCTTTGCCTCTCTTTCTCTTTTACACTTTTTTGCAAGCTGGCTTTTTAACTTTTCTTTGTATCATTTCGCTTTGTGATTTACTCTCGTTGCCACCGAAAACTCGTTGGAATTTTATTAATGTCTGTGTTTTTTTTTTCATAAAAAATTTTAAATAATGCTTCTTTTGGGGATATCTACATCGAATGAGTCGACAAGAAATTGGGATTTGAAAAACAAGTTTGATCAAACTTTTAGACGCGAATGAAAACGATTAAGAATAAATTAAAAAGTTCGCAACGCGCGCGTTTAGAAGGATACACACGCACAAACACGCGTTCGTATTATGGAATTGTTTAGCGGCCGGAATTTTTCCAGCTGTACACGGTTGCCCAACTTTTGTATCAAAGGATAATTCGTACACTGGATAGTTGTAAAACTCGAGCCAAAGAAATTTCGCTGCGGAAAATAGTAGAAACGAAATGTGTAAAAAAATGCCGGGAACGCGTTTTATCCTTTACCAACTTCTCTTTTCTCCTGCGTATTTCATAATTGTAGACTTTTTTTTGGCGTTTCATGAAATTCATACCGTACATATGTTTCCTTTTTTTTTTATTCAACATGAAATACTGTAAAATTCTGATATCTCGCGTTACGAAAACTGTTGAAATTGGAGATTTTTCGTTCGCCAAAGTCAATAATTCCAGTGGTAAGAGTAAAATAACGAACGATCCAGTGCGCCAAACATTTTTCATTCTCGATGTCGATTAGTTTTCTTAAAACTCAAGGATTTCGGAGATCTTCGAAAATTAACGTTCAAAGTATAATCGATATCTGAAATATAGACGAATAAACTTTCATCTCTAAAACTACGAGAAAAATCAGGAAAAAAGAAAATCCAAATAGAAAAAAAAAGATCGTCGTTAGTCTATTAGTATTCTTTCCCGTACAATTCCGTCTCTCTTCTTTCATTTTATTTTCCATCTCTGACGAGCGGCAAAAATTAATAGAAATACCCGGGGCGCGCAAAGCTTTATTAAAGTTGAAACTAAATTAAAAGCTCTTCAAGTGCGCGCGCGCGCAACTCGCGCACACGAGGAACTAAGTGAATTTGCTCGCGCGCGAAATTACGTGACTCTCCTCGTCATTTCTCTCTCTCTCTCTCTCTCTCTCTCTCTCTCTCTCTCTCTCTCTCTCTTGCCCACCTTTACTCCTCCACCTATCTTCTTTTTTCTTCTCCCCCTCCCCCCTTGCGTTCCCTTTTTCAACTTACTTGGACTGCGGCGGTACCGTGAAATCCAATCGGTTTGCCGTGGGCAAACGTATACCACGCCGCGCGACTGCCGGGCTGTGAAAAAAAAAAACGGGAAAGCCCCGAGAGATGACTGGGGAAAAGAAAAGTCGAAACTAATGAATCGTGGTTTGATTTGTTAACGTCGCGCTACTCTTCCTCCCGAACGAGTATTTTTTTTTTATGGAAATGAGAAATAGTTTTTATTTTTTATATATTCAGTGTGAATATTTCAGTCGTTCCCAAAAACTTTTGAAAGATTTTGAAAAAATTTGTTACCCTACTTCTTTTTTTTTCTTTTAAATGGATATTCTTTTTTCTGGCGGTTAACTTAATTTGAATGCAACTGATTTTCCGCAATGTACCGTAAAGCAATTATTTACTTCCGCCTAGACGAGTAAAATAATTTAGGTATTAATTTATTTTCAATTTCTTAAATCACCTCTTAAACTACAGTGAAATATTGAAATACTCGAATTAAATATTTCCTCTCGCTACGGTTAACAATCTGCCAAATTAATAATCACTTGATAAAACTTGTTAAAATTCTACAATTAATCATCGGACCCGCCATTTACCTGTGTCTATCCTTCGAAACTTCTCATCCAAATTACCGTTCAACCGTGCATTATCCATCACACGAGCATAAAACGCGCCTTATCGGTCTTAGAACAAAAGCAAAAACGATTTGACGCGCCCGATAAAAATATATCCAACGCCCATTCGCGCATATATGGTCATCTCTTTCATTTATTTGCTCGGCAGAGCAAGGTATATATCGCGCAGCAGGTGCGCTCTCGCAGCCTGACCTCGATCCTCTCCCCCCCCCCCCGCGAGCTCATCGCCCGTGGTACGTTTAGAGCCCCCCGTACGTTCTTCTCTATATACCGGCTAATACAATGTATCTTTTACTCCTTAGAGCTAAAATTTCTCTCCCGCCGAATAATCTGCCGCTTCGTAAAAGGCCTTATCTTTTCTCCAAGAGTGTCCTCTTTACTATTCCAAGAGAGGGCGCTCGCGCTTATCTCGTCCCGAAACACTTTTCCAAATTGCGAAATGAATAGTTTAATTTGATAATAAAGTTACCGCGGCCGGTTTACCGCGGGCAAAGAATCGTTTTCCTGCCGGAATTTTGCCGAATCGACTAGCGAAACTTTTCCTTCGATAACGAGTGGTAAAAGTTTCGATAAAAGCTCGGCTCGATTCGCGGATTACGAGGAGAGCGTAGTTTTGTGCAATCATTATCGGCTTTTTCGAATTATTTAAGGGGGGTAAGATAAAGAAAAGGAAATTTATTCTCGGTTAGTCTCGCGGATCAAAACGACCTCGTGAGAGAGAGAGAGAGAGAGAGAGAGAGATAGAGAGAGAGAGAGAGAGAAAGAAATTGACATTTATGGATGTTATATATAGAAGAGGAAAAAAATTGATAGGAGTCGGCTTTAAAAAAATAAATAAAAAAAAAATACACGCTGATGAGTCTATGATTTTTCTCCAAGGCGCTTTATACGTCGTCGGGGAGAGCAACGGCAGTGGCAAGCCGTTCAGGGAAATCTTCGAGCTAAGTTCAATCCGTTCCACGTTCAATCAACGTCCGGGTCTCTTTTCTTTGTAAGGGCGAAAGGGCGAGCGAGCATTAGTATCGATTTTTCAGTCACCTGGGCTTGCCCCCTCTCTCTCTCTCGCCCAGCGTGCGTTTTATTAGCAAACAAAATCCAACGAAAAATTTTAGTCCCTTGCCGCCTTAGCTGCAAGCAACGTGGTATAACGCCTTGCAAAAAGTTTCCCGTAAACGAGCGCGCGTATTGGACGATATGCTCTTTCCACTTGTAGTTTATCCGTTTTCTTTTTCTCTTTTTTTTTCTTTTTTTCGAGGTAACCGCGCACAGATTTATGCTTGTACAAGTCAGACACCATTATTTTGCCATTTGAATAATACTTACATTTTTCTGATTTATTACGGCGCGTTGCGTTTTATGTTTTGCTGGCTTCGTTTTTATCATTATTATTATTATTATTATTATAGTATTATTATTTTCAAATAAAAATCTAGCCAAGCGTCGAGGAAAATAATAATCGCCAACGTTTAATTCTATTCCTGTTGCATTTTCGAAAATTTATTCAACTCTCTTTCTCTCTCTTCGCCAACCTTCGTATTTCCAAGCTGATCAACTCTTTTTCCGTCTTTACAAAAATTGCGTTTGCACCGCGATTGTCGTAATATCCGCTTTTACACCGGTGTAGGTTGTGTACTTCGTTCCTAAAAGTGGCTTAGCCCTCTTTATTAATAAACCATTAGCCTCCCGAGCGAATCGAAAATCTGCTTAACCACCGGGCGTCCTTGCTTTTTATTTTTAAATTCGAAAGGTCAATGAGTATTTTTAAGCCCCCTAAAGTCAGATTAAACGCTGTATTACGAGTAATCGGTTACACACACACGCGCGCGCTCGCTCAGGTTGTGACAAGCTGTTTCTTTTTTCCTTTTTTGGGTTCAATCATTCTTAACCGAAATTCGCAAAAAGTACTTCAATTTGCTACGTGTACGTCGTAAAATTCACGTCAAGTGGAACGAATAGTCGGCCTCTCTCTTTCTGCTCGTACATGGTCGGGAGAAGTTGTAGGGACAGGGAGAAAAAAAAACAACTAGCACGAGGGCGTACATTAAATCTCGAGACACCGATCACTGGAGAGAGAGAGAGTTGCTCGAGGGGGTCTGGTTCTTCGGAGTGACGGCAAAGTTTCCCCAGCAAAGTCTCTTAGATACAGAGGGAAAAAGAGCTGAGGTGCTCCGGGGGGAGGGGGTGGAGTGGAGGAGAGATGGGCTGCAGAAGGCAAAGTTGACAGATGAAAAGGTCAGGAAAAGCCACTAATGCCACTATGCGGCTGCCAGGCAGTCCATGAGAGAAAGAGCGTAAGAGATAGAGAGAGAGAGCGGATGGGAATTAAAAAAAGCGACGGAGTTAAGTGCGAACGAGAAGAAAAGCTGGCTTTTTAATTAAAGCGCGCCGCGCGCGCTCGCTCGCTATACGCCACTTTCCTCGAGCTTCCCCGACAAAACGAGGAAAAAGATTGAGAGAAAGGGAGAAAGGAGAGAAATGGCCGAAAAGAAACGAGCGGCAAATCGGTTTAAAATAGTGACGAGCTTGTCATTGAGCTTGCGGGATTAGCTTTTTCTTCTTTTCTCTCTCTCTCTCCTTCTCTCTTCACATTGTTAGGCGCGATTAATATTTTACCAATAACAGGGGTTAATCGATAGAGCTCCGCAGGTTTATAAGTAATGCTTTCGTCGCGCTTGCTTAATTTTGTTCTTTGTGTGTACAGGGAGGGATCCGATAGTTTATGCAGTCTATTAGGCCAATTGTATGGATATATGTGTGTGTGTGTGTATATCCGGAAAAACGATTGCTATAGTCACATTATTTGTTCGATTACCCGACATTAAGTTAAATTTGCTAATAATTGCTAATAATGTGAAAGCTGATCACAGCGAGTTATATATATATACACACGTGTGCTGTATTAATTACTCGCTCTTACTGCTTATTTAATAGTATTAGCAGGACATCATTTTCCGAATTAACAATTCAAAGAGATAATTATTTATCCCGGAGTTCGTAGAAAATAAAAAATGAAAAAAAAGACGTAGGTTCAAACGTTATTTATACATAGCTATTCGCGCAAACCTATATATTCAGTCAGCAGACGCAGCTTTTCCTATAACAATGTATCATCCGACATTGTTTTTTTTTACAACATCCACTGTCTCGATTCCGTTGGTCTAAACAAGCTGCAAAACAATTATTTACACTCAAGAGCTTTCGGTTGCTCTCCCTTTCGTACAGCAAATGATAAACGCAAGTGGCGATCGATCGAGCGCAGCAACTTACACAAGACAGAAGCGTATATGCGAGAGACAGCCTATATTTCGACTGTGTTGCCGCTATACGTTTACAAAATAATCGCAGTTGCTCTCTCTCTGGCTTGGCTCATCCTCCTTTTCCTTCCGCGTTTATTTGCCCTTGCCCAAAGCGCGAGGCTCTCTCTCTCTCTCTCTCTTTTGTCAATTGGCCAGCTGCAATTTATTACATCCGCGTCATGGAAAAGCGATGATTTATATTTCCACGCACTCTCTTTCGCTATTGCAACGTATCAAGAGTACATCGAAGTGCCAGGAATTAACGACGCAACTCCGGCTGGCGCATAAAAATTTCACTATACCTCGTATACATCATACGTTCGCTTTTTTCTTTTACATCCCCTCTCCCCATATCAGCCACAACATTATTATTTCAAACCCCATAAGAGAGCAATCGGTCGACCTTTACTGTGCTACTCCCGGCAATACTGCAACTATATACCGCGGATAGCGCGCTCAGCAGCGACAAACGCCAAGGTTTACAGTTCGCCTCCTTTACTACTCTCCCTCCCTCCCTTCCCTATCTCCCCGTATTTCTATCTGCCTTATCCTTTTACCAGTCGGACAGTCGAAACACTATAACCCGGCGCGGCAGTTAAAACCTCAAATGCACTTTCCTGACCGGCGCTTGATTGCACCCAGCCGACCGCGCTGCTGCAGCTCTCAATCCCTTCACCGCGCGCCCTTATTTCCCCTTCATCCTCATTCTCTTTACCTCTCCTTTTCCTTCTTTCCACAAAGGAATGGAGTTTCTCTCTTCTTTTTTTACTTTCCTGCTTAGCTCAAAATAGCTTTGTCGCGTGTGATTAACGCGAGCTTCCAAGGAAATTCAATTAATGGCGAATGGTCTATCAGTCCCTTAGCGAATGAGAGAAAAAGGGAATCGAAATGACTTGAGAGTTAAATCTTAGATTTAGCGATAATTTTTATTTTTAAGCGGCGCTCGTTATTCGCACACCCATAGACCAGGAGCCGGGGGGTTTTATCACTGCGCAGTTACTCCGAGACTTATCAACCCCTTTTCTCTCTCCGCTTATACTTTTGTTCGGCAAGGGAAAAAGGTTTATAATGCACGCGCGCGTGTACACACACGTCCTGTGCCTTGAAGGCTTTTAATTTTTCTCTCAGATTACAGTCGGCAAAGAGGGAGCGAGAAATAGAGCTCTCTCTCTCTCTCTCTCTTTCGCTTAACTCTCGTGCACACTTACCTAGGGGGAATTCTTTTTAAAAATGTACACTTTTGCTAAAATGTCGCTCGTACGGGTTTGTTTTAAAAATGGACGGTTTTTATAGAAGCGCATGTTTCGTATAGTCACTCTCTGGTGGAAATGGCCTATCTGGATAAACTGGATTAAGAAAGCTCAACATATATTAGAATATTCACTTCTACGAATCTCAGTTTTGAAATGATGCGTGCATTTTTTATAAGCAGAAAGTCCATTTAAGAAAGATCCTAATTTTCTCCTGCAGGAAAATGAATAAAATGACGCGGAAATTTCGTGCTTTAATAGCGTACTTTTATTTTTCTTTGAATTCTTAGGTGAAAGCGGTAACGCAAGAGAAATGGAGTAACATTGAATTTTCATTTCGAGAGATACTTTCAAATTGAGTTTAACTGAATTTTCGTATTCCACCCCCTGCCCGCATGCGCGTATACCACACGAACGTCCTTTTTCTACTTTTTCCTCAGCCGAAATAGGAATATGACCGAGTCTCTAACTCTCTCTCTCTCTCTCTTGCTCGCGAGCTTCTTTGAAAGTCGAGATTTCTTTTTCACTTTCCGAGCAAAGCTGAACCACTTTAATTGAAATGAAACTTTTTTTCTCTCTCATTCAAGACAACGCGAATAAGAGAGCGCGCACGGGAAAAAGTGGAGGCGTTAAAGAATTGTCTACGCTTTTTTTTTTGCATTACAAAATCCGTAAATGCCAACCAGTTATTATTTTTATGCACGTATATATATCTCGAAAAATGTTAAGCCTCACCTCCTAGAACTAATTGCAGCAAATAGTTCGTTAACCAGCGTAGCTTTTAACACTGCGGAAATAAAGCTGTAAATTTCCGCGTGTAAACACCATTTTCCAAGTTTCTCCTTTGAACCGAGTAAGATAAACTTTCGTTGTAATACAAGCTTCCATCGCGACATCACCCGTTGACCATATTATCGATCTGCCGTAGTTTTTTTCCAAAACAATAGATCTTTCCTATACGGTCTTGGCAGAGTGAAAGAAGAAAAAAAACAGAAAGAAAAAAATGGAGCGAAAAAGAGCTAGTGCCAGAGGGAGAAAAGCAGAGGGGCGGGGACGCGAGAGGGGTGGTGGGGGTATGGTTGAATCGCAAGCGAGCCGGGCGGGCGCACAAAGGAGGAAAAATGGATGCCTTTTTCCAGTTTCGTACCTTTTGCGAGGCTCGAGAAAGAGAGAGAGAGAGAGAGAGAGAGAGAGAGAGAGAGCCGACACTCGGTAAAATTTGCATACTCGTTGGGTATCAGACTGGAAACAGAGAAAAGACCACCCGCATGATGTGTATATACACACGTATATACCGAGTCGTATACGTACATACCGGAAAGATGCTGAAAGACATTTCTTCAATGAATCGTTGCGACGCTCATGGATGTTGATGGGGGAGTTGAATTTCTCAAAGACTCCTGCTCTCTCTCTCTCTCTCTCTCTCTCTCTCTTTCTTACTCTCACACTTCTTTCTTTGATATACACGCATTTATCAGTTATTTTCGCAAGCCTCGCACGATCTTAAAGAGAGAGAGGAGCAAAAAGGGAGCGTACACAAAAAGAGGGTATACGGTAAAGAAGCTTAAGAAAAAGGGAAATTCCGTGCATTTTAAGCTCTCTCTTTCGTTCTCCAACTTTTTTTTTCTTCGCCGTAAAAGTGAAAAATAATTCTGGTAAAGCGCGCGCGTCACCGTTCCTTTCTCCCCCTCCCTCGCTCTCTATTCCACTTTTTGACTAAAACCCATTTTTAATTCGGCTTAAGTGGGCTTTAGTCCGCAGTCGTTGAGACATCGGCCTGATGAATGTATACATGCAGAGAAGAGCTTGCCGCTCTTCTTCCAGCGCTGCGATTTAAATATGTACATTCTCGGGGATACTAAGCTCTGCTCCCCCTGTATTCTCGATTAATTTGCATCAATAAAGCGATATCGATGGCAATTTAATGGAGAGCTATGGCTGCTAAATCTCCCGCGAGACTAGCTTGGCAAATGCATCCTGCTTTCGTTGCGTACAAAATGCCAGTGGAGTGAGTGAACGAGCGAGAGGCGAGTGTCGGTTAGGGGGTCGTGGGGGGGGGGGCGAGAGGGAGTTGTATGCGCGCACATGCGCGAGGCATTAGGTGTAATGCTGAGATATACTCGTCGGCGGGGGGTTTGCACACAAAGGCGGTCACGTCCTTGAATAAATCTCAAATTTAGCTTGTAATTAAAGGGACGGAGTGCGCCATCCTCTCCCTCTCCTCACCTCTTCCACCCTCTCACACGAGAGAGAGCCTTATACTCTCCTCACGACCTCTGCGTGTAGAAGACGGAGATCGAAGGCTGGGCTTTAAGGAGAAGGCTTTTCGCTCGAGCCCAAAATCTATCTTTCTCGAAAAAGAGAGAGAGAGAGAGGAGAGTTAGAGAGACTGATTCGTTTTTAGTTGTACGTTTAAGGAAAGAACATTCTCCTTAGTAACGTGGATGAATTTATGAGACGCGTATATGCTCGAGAGGTGTGCTTCGTTGATTTTTCTTTTTTTTTTTTTTTAGGAAATAGGAAATTACTTGGGATGGGTAAGAGCACAAGTCGAAAGAGCTTAGCGTCTACGAGCTGTGCTGGCGTTGTTTCGTAATTATCATAATTGCTTGGGAAACTTAAGGGAATATAACATTGTCTGGTCCAAGTGGCTCGGAACAATTAAAACGTTTTCTCGGTCTCTCTCTCTCTCTTTTGCTCTCTCGCGAAAGAGAGAGAACGAGAGCACTTACGTATGCCGTAATCATACACATTTGGCGAAATTAAAATACAAATTGCGATTTGAATCTCGCGAAATCCATCCGCAGAAAGAAGAGCAAAAAGAAGAAGAAAGACACGCCTTTCTCTTCCCTAAGATTATACATCGTTGCACTCTTTACAGAACGCTTAACGCGTGAATTATTACAATCGGCAATTGCCAATAATACGCCAAGCAGGTGTTCAACTATTACGCCACATAAATTACCCTTATCCAACTTTATCCGCCGACTTTCTTTCTTCCCGAATAACCGAACGAGCGATCCTCAAATTTGCATGGAGATCCATGTCGTTGAGCTGCAATTAAAAAAAGAGAGAGAGAGAGTAGCTGGAGGGGAAGAAAAAGTTGGAGAGGAAATCTACGAAAGACGATCCATCTCATTGTAAAGCTCTAGTAAAGTCTTATACCTTGTAGAATCTCATGAATCTTTCTCTCTTTCTCAGTCTAGGAGAGCTGCCTGGCATAGGAAGGAGATTGAGAGCGAGGAAAAAGTCTTTCTCTCTCTTTCTCTTTCTCTTTCTGTAACGCTCATATAAAAGTGGAGTCGAGCCAGAGATTTCGGCTTTCCAAATTCACGGGGCGCGCTCTGTACTAAAAGGATCGCCAGTAGCCGAGAATGCTCAATATTCCAAAGACAAGCTCGGCCTCGCTTGAGCCTCGACAACATTGCTGCATACGCTTCTTGCATTAAAAAAAAGAGGGAGAGCAAACAAAATCGAGAGATAGGGAAAAGAGTTCGCGGATATAAGCCTGGCGACTGGTATAGCTGCAGGATATTACGTAAGTAGCCGCGCGTTGAGCTTAATCAAAGCTAGTGCTACAGTGCAAGTATTAAACGAAATCTACAGGCAACGAGGGACTCTTCTAGGGGATTGTACAGGTATATCGGCTGTGTAACCGTGACAGCTGCATATACGTGTACATGTAGGCCGATGGACGTAAACGAAATTTCATAGGAGAGCATAGAGCCAGACTAATGGGTTATGAATTATCGATGCTTCCGCGATTGGACATAGGCGAGCGCGCGCGGGGGAGGGGGACGGCTGGATGAATATTCCACGCTGCTGATTTAACGTGCCCCGGCCGAATTTCGAGTGTGGCCCCCCGAATGTACACCAACAGCCAGTCCGTCTATCCAGAGAGAGAGAGAGAGAGAGAGACGAACAGCCTCGTATAGGTGTATTACTGATCGATCGATTAAAAATCATCGAATGTAACGGCTGCGGATATGCAGGCGTGCGGAGGAAGGTGAGCGAGAACAGCTGGCGGCTAGTCGTAATATTCGCTCGTCTTGTAAGCGCTGTTGTAACGCGCTCCGTAAGCTTTATGCGCGCAATTATTCTTTTTTTATTTTACGTATAAGAGAGGGAAAGAGAGAGAGAGAGAGCGATAGAGCTCAGCTGGCCTGCCCGGTCATATCATTAGGAAGAAAAATAACGCCGTTATACGGGTGAGGTGCGAGCTGGGCTTGTCTGTTCCGCAGCAGCAGTCGGGGCGCGATACGTCAGAGGAAAACAAGCTTTTGCATCTGTAGCATGCACCTGTAGCAGCAGCGGAGAACGGACAGTGAGAAATAAAGAAATACGACGGGGGCTCGTCTTTCTACGCGTCCCCTCGGACTCTTATTCCTCTTGGCATGTTTTTCCCGTTTTCTGCTGCTCGCACATTCACTCACTCACTCACTCTCTCTCCTCATTATACAATTATACGTGTCGTTTCATTTTGTATCCATAATATCGACGTTTAAAAAGGCTTTGGACGCTACGTATAGCGAAGGCGTATTCGATATGTTCCCTTTGTGCCACTTTTTATTTAACCTCTTCCCTTTTGCGCGAAAAGCATCGATCTTGTTTTCCTTTCTTTTTCACCTGCCTTCCACACTCTGCTGCTGCTGCTCTCTGCTGGCTATATAGTGTCAGTGGCAAGAGAGAAATAGAGAGAGAGAGCGTCGCGGCTGTATGTACAAAAGCCGGGGCGCCCGGAAAAGACTGCTAGCCCGCAGGAGATTTATTATTGAGACCGCCGGCGTATTTTCTTTAAAATCCATAAAGTCTTTAAACTCCGTCTTTACCCTAGCGATCCACCTTTTTCTCTCTCTTTCACTCGCAATTCTCCTCTCCTTTCAACTCCGCTTTCGAATTTCCGCTCGTATATTTTCAGCGAGCCTCTCGCCTCCTCTCTTTCCCTCTCTCTCTCTCTCGAGAATTATTGTCATTTTAATGAGCCGTAACCTATACGTATAGACACACGCACACGCATAAACAATATTTGATAAGGAAAGAAAGTTAAATATTTGCTCGGAGCACGCCGGGGGAGTGTCAATTAATGTTTTCCTCGAAAATATATTCGTTCTAGGTGTATGTGTAGACGGGAGGTGTAACCAAGGTATGGTTGGTTATACATGTTATTACTAAAGCTTTGAACGCTCATTTGCACGTTCAACAAATTCATCCGAATTGCCACTCCAATTTCCTTCGGGCACATGGCCCGTCGATCCGTTCATCTATATATATATATATAGGCAGGAGGTGGGGGAGGTAAGGGAAAGAGCGGCGAGGAATACAAGTTTGTCAGCAACCACACGCCTTAATGGAGTTCTCTCCAACTCCATAAGCTCGGGATCGTTAATTCAGCGAGAGCTAGCTCGGAATGTTTAACATTCTCGAAGGGTCTTTCAAATGCGCCCACCACCAGCATATCCCACCTCCTCCTCCTCCGACCTATACCGAGCTCCCTTTACGCTGCTGTGTATACCCGGGAGAAACTTATCCGAAGCATACGCCAAGATTTTGGATGGTATTTATGCGGGTATGCGGCGCTAAGTGCTGCTCGCCCTCTCGCGATATACAAGATAGAGGTTTTAACTCTCCCCCCCCTCCTCGCGTTCAAAGCGAAAAACTTGGTAATTTCGTTAGGTCGCGGCGGGGAGGAGGAGATTTTCGAATAATTTAACGCAGTTCCCGCTTATGGACTTTTGGCTTTGGCTCTATTGGCTTCCTCACTTTCTCCCTCTCGATAGAGTTGAATTTTAAGGAGCCGTTAATGTATTATAACTTTGTTCAGCTTGCGCTCGGAGAGAGAAATGGAAGTTGTATTTTAGGCAAACTTGGGATAAAACTTGGGGGGAAATTCGCGTGTATGGGAAGTGAGCTGTTTAGGCGGGTGGGGACTTTAACGTTTTTGACCTGTTGTGCTCGGCTCAATTAAAAGCCGTAAACTCTTTTACGAAACTTGGCGAGCGCCTTTACAGAAATGTGCTCGATTACAGCAAAGAGCAAACTACAAAGTGAATTTCCCGATGATTTCTCGTGAAAAGTCGTTTAAATATTAACCGGTTACCGTTATACTTGCCGTTTGTTTCTGTGTATCGACGTTTATTTATACATACAAGTGGGCAGAGGGGAAGGGCGATTCTTTGCAAAGAACTACATTTAATTAAGTGACGGCGATGACTCGATTGATCGCTTGCTTTTTTTTTATTTGTTGATATTATTAATGCACGAATTTTGGGTCTGGCGCGCGTGGTTAATGAAATACAAACATTCTAATTTATTTGGCCGGCGCACAGTTCTAGGGAAACTACAAAGTCTATGAATAGACTTGTATACACACAGTCTGGAGTTGACTTGGTTGATGATGTTCCGTTAATAGCCCGTCTGATAACGTTTCCTTCATAAAAATGTTGAATTTAACGCCATCGATATAACTGGAGTTTTTTATGACAAAAAAGTGTATACATATGTAAAAATCCGTGATTCGTCGTGCAATAAACCCACAATATCGCGCTAGTTTCCGGGCAATTTTATCATCATTTAGCTAATATTCGTAACGTTCAGGATAAGGAGATAAAATCAGTGAGAGTGGGGGTGGCAAGAATAGCGATTTTAATTTTGTTTTTCTGCCAAATGACAGAGAAAAGGGAACGTCACGCTAAGGGGAAATCAAAGATCCGGAAGATAAGACGGGGTGAGAGACTTGGTATATAACGTCGGGGCGTGTATACTGCAGCAGGCCAGTCAAACTGCGGCGTATAAGAAGAGAAGGAGGCCAGAGGGCGGGTGGATAGGGGGAGGATCGAAAGGAATCGATTTCTCGAGAGCGATCTTATCGTTGGCGCTCGAGGCTAATCAATGGAAATAGCTGGAGGCGCGCAGCTATCGCGATTCTGATTCGCCGGCGCGCGTATTCCATTACTACTATACGCTTGATTTCCTACCGAGCTACTACAATTCTTTTTTTTTCTCTCTCTCTCTTCTTTTTAACGTCATATACGTTAGAGAGCGTATCAGAACAATTTTATTCTCGTTTCATTTTTCAAACGAATTTCACTTGCGAGTGAGAGAGAGAGAGAGAAAGAGCGTTTTACTCGCGATTCTCGTATATTTTTCTCTTTGGCGTGTTCTCTTTTTTCATTTCTCTCTTATTTTTTTTTTAATTTCAATCAGAAGAACAAGCATGGAAAATCGTTGGATTGTGGGATGATTCATTAAACAACGTTTCGTACAATATTTTATAAAAATTTTATCTTCTTGTCTAGATGTTGTACTACATTTAAATAAAAAAAAATGGACGTGAGCATCGGTAGTGCAAAGAAAAAATTTTATCGAAAATTTCTCGTTATCAAATTCGACAAGTTCCTTTTTGTTTTTTTTTTGTTCTTTACTATTTGTCCAAAAATCACCGCGACCGAAGCTCGATTTTCAAAGTACAGTCCACAGAAGCGTAGTAGGATTGAAAATAAAATGCACTTGCAAACAAATTAACGACGCCGTTATTTCTGCGGAATCCACGCTCGGTCCCGCAGTGCAAATACTTTGAAACTTCGAAACTCGCGGGCTGAGTATGCCGTGGGAGAAGTCGGATCGGCAAAGTTCGCATCGGCAACGAACGAAAATCGAAGCGTCTTAGCTTCCAAGTCCTCTCTCTCTCTCGGCTATTTCGTTGATATGAGTCGCTCTCTTGGGCGATAAGGCAATTTTACAACTCCGTGGGCTGGTCAAGTTCCGATAAAGCCCTGAAAGCCTCGGCTAGCTGGGGCTCGGGCTTCGTTCGAGCTTCCTTTATCGCTCGTAAACGCAGTTTGCGGACAGCCCAGGTTGCAGGAGGAAGGTAAAAAAGTCTTTGGACTCTCGGTAGACGAGAACAGAAGGAGGGAAGAGAGAGGTCAAGAGGGCCAGCCGCGTGAGAAATACGTACGGGATTTTCTGCTGAGCGCAAGAGAGCCATGCAGCCCTCTTGCAGCCCGGCAAGCTACCTCCGGTTATATAGCTCTCTCTCTCTCTCTCTCTCTCTCTCTCTCTCTCTTTCCTCCTATAACGCCATTTCGAGAGCGATCCAATAAGCTGCAAGCTTGGCTGAGCGCTAGTTTGCCAGTGATCGAAAGTAATTTTGAATTTCGCTCTCGCACCCTCCCCCCCCCCCCGCTCTCCCAAGGCTCTCCTCTGCTCGTTCCTGCAAACTTACTTTATATATTTATTTTTTCTTTTTAGAAAAAAGAAAAGAAATTTGTGTGTACATACGTTTCTTTTTATCGGTGATATCGTGTAAGGACGGAGAGCACACACGTTACCGCCCGGGTGTAAGCATTGAAAATTCGCTAGAGATTCATTTTTCTCTCGAAGCCACGGTCGCGTATAGCGCGTCCCGCGCGTCCTTCGCCCGTAATTTTCAAACTCCGCGAGGGGAAATATCAATTTTGATCTTACTTTTATTGGGCAATGTACATTTCGCAGATATATATATTTCGAAGAAGAACGTCCGCGCGCGCTTGCACCCGATAAATTCTTACAGCCCCCGCTAAATCAAACAATTCCCAACGTTTTACACATTAGACGGACGATTTATTTTCACGTCGTTTTGCTACTCTGGAGAGGGAGGGAGGGTAAGGGCAGGATAATAATTTTCGCCATATCCTGCTGAAAAACTAATACCCCGGTGAAATAGAGACAAAAAGGGCCGCGTCTCTGTCAGACGCATGAAAACTTTTCCTCGTTCTGAAATGAGATCCCCCCCTTTTCATCCAGAGTCAGACAGACTGACACAGGAAGAGAGAGAGAGAGAGAGAGAGAGAGAGAGAGAGAGGCAGACATGGACTCACGAGATAGTAGCTATCTCATCGGGCTATGGATACACCCGGAGCGAATTATCCATTAAGCTGTCAATAATAACATTTCCCGAGCTTTGACGCTTCGTGCGTAACTAGCTACATAGAATTTCTCTCTCCCTCTCTCTCTCTCTTCGCGTCGGACGCACCTAAGCTGCCGTTACTATCTCTCTCTCTCTCTCTCTCTCTCTCTCTCTCACTTTCTATCTGCGCGTATATGTTTGTCAAACGCGGTTTGCAAAGTGACGCGCGCGCCTGGAGAGAACAAAGAGCGCCAATCCGCGAGGAGAGCTTTGAGGAGTTTGCGATGCAGCTACTTTCCAGAGAATCAACATATTCCAGCCGGTGAGTTCCGCTTGCTTTGCCGACACGAGGATCGCCCCCCCCCTCTCACCCCCTGCCACCTTCATATATATAACCCTTTCCCTCTTCCACGCCTTAGTTTTGTGGTTGCGCGACGACCACTCGAGTGTGTATGCTTCTGTGTGCGTGTGTGGGGGCATTCGATGCACGTGTATGCGTGCCGGGTAAATTGAAGCGGCCTTGTATACTAGCGGTTCACACGCGGGATTTGTCAACGGGGATTTAACTTGGGGCCGTGGGGCTCTTATCGACGAGCACGCGTCGCGGCACATTTGCACACTCTCGCGTGAAAAGTTGATAAATCACGCCTTTTTTCTCCCTTTTTTCATTTTTTTTTGTCTTACCTTATTCGAGTTTTTGTTTTTGAATTTTTTGTTATTTTTTTTTTTTCAAAAATAAATTCTCGGGTTCTGATTAGATATGAATGGTATTTGAATGTTGGAGAAGGGGAATGAGGAGAATATTCGAGCTTCTGGGATATTTTTCCACGACTCTATCTCCCTTTCTCGGGCGACCTGCTGAATTTCAAATAATCTTTCTTTGCCTGGGAGTTCGGAAAGTGCTCTCTCTCTCTTTTTCTTGCGTCAAATTGTCAGGAGCTTGGTAATTCTACGAGGTAACCAAGCGGCCCTTAAGCTCGGCGTCAATCGACTGTTATCCATTGCGCGAGTCACGCGCAGAGAAATACAATTAATCGACTGTCAGTGGGATAGAGAAAGGCGTGTGTAATAAAAAAACCATGTTTACGATTCGAATGACTTCTTCGATGTGACAGACAGATTCATCGTTCGTTCGTCTGTGTTTTTTTCTTTTCGTACTTTGGTGAATAATGACGAACTCGAGAAGATCGTCGGGACCTCTGGCGATAAGAAACGCAATCCACATAATCACGACTGACACAATCGCCGCAGGGAATTCAAGTGATACCGCTACATCCTTATGTAATTGGCCACTTGACCTCATTCCACAAAAGTTAGTCCTATGTATTGATATAAATGACGCTTGGAACGTCGTTTTATTATAGCAAAAGCTTATACTCTTCTATGTACAATTTCATTTATTGAAACGTACAACAAAAGTCTCTCTCTCTCCAAATTTGAATAAATCCAGTTGATAATATCAAATTTAATTTCGAAGACAGAGAAAAAACAGTCTCCCTCACCGGTGCTATAACGCGACAATTGAATTATTCGATCAGCGGGGGCGTAATATTTGATTGGCTGACGAAAGTTTCAAGAGCCGCTACATTCTTTTCCTTTCTCTCCCGGCTGAATTCGCAATTACATAAAATTTCGTAAGAGATAAAAGCTTACTGTCGTCGAGGCGTTGGAGCTGCGATGATGCTCGACCGGCGAGGGGCCCCGCGTCGCGTGGGAGTCGGAATCGGGTTTCTGTTGGAGTATGGGCGCCGGCAGCTGTTGCTCGATGTCGAAGTGACAGTAGGCCTCGAGATGACTCTGCGCTCGTTTCTCCTCGAGTACGATCTTACGCGCCGCCCGGAATATTTTGTAGTACACCTGCGAACAATGTAACAAAAGTTTATCAAACATATATATACGTGTTATTTGTATATTGAATCTTCTTTTTTTTCTTCAAGACTTTGTCGGTATTATCCGCACTGGCGAAAGCTTTGATTCGTTGTATGCAACGGATACGTATATAGTTTTGTCTCGCGACAAAACCAAATACATCGGAATTATTAATGATGTAAGCCGGATGACGCAGGTGCAGCGACCGTTGAAAATAGCGCTGGCCAAATATAAACATCTTGGGAAGTGTAAAGGATATGTGCGTCGTGTGTGTACGATATAGTATATCGAAAGTCATTCGGTGACCTTAGAAAATTAAGAAGCAAAGGTCTCGCGCGCTTTATTATACGCACACGCATAATCGCAGCATCACCGAACGATATAATAGACGAGCAAGCAAAAGTGTATCGAGCTTGATCAATGCTGAGTTGGCGGCCAATCGTTCGAGCATATCTCTCTCTCTCTCTCTCTCTCTCGGCAAACGTCCGTTTATCCGGACAGACACACACACGTGCGTACGTGTGATTGGCAGATCGGTGAATGGAAGAGCAACCAATTCGATTAGAGCGGCCGCTTACATAAGCTTAACATAGCCGTTACGGTAAACTATTGTTCCCAATTGGCCGAGCGCTAAAAGCGACTTACACGACAGAGAGAGAGAGTGTAAGCTGCTCTCTCGGTGTATTGTAATGGAAATTAGCCGACACTTGTCTCGCTAAACTTTTGCTTCTTTTTCTCCTCGTAATGAGCTTTTGCGTGTCTTAATCGAGTTTTTTTTTCTTTCAAAAGAATCGCTTTATTCTGTGAACTGTTTGTTTGTTGGCAGTTGTTATGCGCGCGCGCGTTAACTTGTCAGCGAGAATAGCGGGTCAGTATAATTAATAAAATTTGTCCTTGATAAGGACGTCGCTCGGGGGCCCGTCAATGCGGCCTATTCAGAACGTGAAGATTTGTGTAATTAAGACGCTGGGGCTGGAATTAAGGGTGTTCGGGGGAGGGAATAATGGCGTTCCCGCCATCATTCATCATCCACTGGAAACAATAGGAACGCGCGCCGCGTTCTAAATGGATCCACGATAAAATTACAGAGGAGAGGATAGAGAGATAGAGAGAAACAGGATTAATAGGCGTTCACCCAATGCGTGCGCGAGATGTGTCTCGTGTGAAAATCATAAATTACAGCTGCAGACAAAAGAACGCGGACTTGGGTGTCTAGCGATGTAACTTGAAATAGATCGGGGGATAAAATCGATATCTTATTCGGTTTTTTTTTATGCGTTGAAAAAAAAAGATCACAAAATGTTGAGGGTTTTCTTTTTTGTAAAAAAAAAAGGATAAATAAACGGTCTACGTTCCATTTCCTTCGGACGAGTCGGCAATCCGATCCTTTTGGCTTCAATAAAAAACAAATTTGGTAAAAAAAAGAGAGAGAGAAAAAAAGGTTAACCAACAGATTTACCAGAGAAATGGAAAGTCGACCTTCCTTCCTTCCCCCCTGTTCGTCTGCCTTCTCCGTATCGCAAAACTAGAGAGAGGAACGCGGTTACAGGAGAAATCCAAAAGTTTGAAAATCGCCGATACGTGAGATGAGTTTGAAAATCAATTATTTTGATTCCCCTGTGGGACGCGTCGTGGGGAGGACGAGCTGGCGTCGTTTGAGAAGTTCCCCTGCGTGTAAATCTCTTGGGCGCAATGCGAGCTCGTAAAAATGATAAACCCCAGGACGAGAGCTGTGTGTGTTTGTGTGTGGGCGGGAAAGACTTACCAGCATCATGATAAAGAGCGGGATGTAAAAACTGCAGAGGGTCGCGTAGATTTGATAGCCGAAATTCTGGCAGACTTGGCAGCGCGTCACGCCCTCGTCCGGCTCTAAGCCGTACTCGTTACCAAGCACCAGCAGCGGCGGCAGGCTTATGCAGCCGGCACCCAGCCACACCAAGGCTACGTAGATGATCATCCGTCGCGTCGTTCGCTTCACTCCGTAATCCAATGGCTTGGAGATCGCGTAGTACCTGCAATGTCAATTTTCGTTACGTTTCTTCTTTTTTTTTTTTGCCCGACGCTTTAATATTGCGTCAAATTTTGAAATGCGTCAATGTCAAGTCTACGGGATAATGGGGATTAGGATGTCAGCCGTGTGTGTTTTTGTGCGTCATCAAGCGGCGAACATTTTTTCCTTTTTTTGTTCCTTTTGGAGCTCCGACGATTATGACGCGTAATCGCAACATCAGAGCTCGCTCGGATTTAGAATAGGATCCAATTAAAACGCGCCAGTCCATCAGGCTCACCTCCGCGTCCCTTTTGCTCTTTATTCCTTTTATGACACGCGTTCTTTTTTTCCACCCCCTACTCACCCGCAGCCGAACAACCGCACGAATAAGCAAGAAAGAGAGAGAAATCCGAGAAGTTTAATTGGCCGAATTACACGTTCGCACAGCTGGTTAAATTCAAAGACAAGGGACTTTCCGACCCCATTAAACGAGTGGCGCTCTCGTGATGTAAAGCACCTCCCCCGCAAGCTCTGCGACTTTCCGTTTATTGTCTTCGTCGCGCTTTTATCAAAGCCACGCTGAATTTCTATGTATACACGTGTGTGTGTGTGCTTATCGTAACGCAAGGTAATTGACACCCTGCCCTTGGCAGAGAGTCCCGCAAGTTCATACAAAACAGCTGTGTGCGTAGATTTTTTTTTCTCATACCCCCTCCGGCAAATCGATCGGCACTATACGTCTCGGTGAAGTTCGCTTACTTCGCTTATCGAACGCGTGCCCGAGTACTTCTGCTGCTGTCGTGGGCGCGCGAGAGCTGCGAATAAAATGTGCTACAACACCTGTCGCGTGGGGGGGGGGGCTCTTGTACAAACTCGAACCGTCATCCGGCTCGGCTATACAATACAGAAGAGTCTCGCTCCAACTCGAGAGAAAGAGAGAGAGAGAGAGCTTTCGCCGCGAGCGAGCTTTAACAACTTTCGGGCTATACGTAGGAGCCACTCTCTCTCACTATCTCTATCTCTCTTTATCAAGTATAGCGTCAGCAAAAAGGAAAACAGCGTGACAAAAAGGAGGGGAGCCGAAAAAGAATCCGAGGATATCGACTTACGCAATGATACGATATCCGGGAATAAATCTGGATGGTCTCGAGTGTGTATCGCGGCGAATACGTTTTTCCGCTTAGCAGGCAGCTTTGGCTTTAATGCGCTTGTTTGCTCTAAGTTAGAGAGAGAGAGTAAGGAGGGAAACCGCGTGTATATCGATCGAGAATAATGATCGAGACTTTTTTTGTTTTTACGGATTTTTTGCGGATAATTTTAACGTTAACGATTACGCACAATCTTTGTTATATCTATCATATCAGCTGAAAATTTTGACTCGAGTTTGAAGCTGCGCGAGTTTGACTATATTTGGAACTGATACACAGCCGAGGACGCGCGAGTTAAATCCCTCTTTTCCGTTTCCCGCGAGGCGCGCACAACAGGATTGCCCGCCTTGGTCGAAAGCGATATAGCGAGCCTAAGTGATATTGACATTTGCTGTCGGCTGCAATTTGACAAACTCGAAATTACGTATAGGCTTAGAGACGAATTCGAGAAGAGAGAGAAAGAGAGAGAGAGAGAGAGAGAGAGGGCGCGTCAGTTCTAACGAGAAAGAACATTGGACTAGGTTCGCTTTAAAATCAAGTTAATTAAAAGCCCAAGCTCGCCGCGGGGAAACCGCTCTGTGTGCGCAGCCGACACACTATATCGCCCCTTACCGCCGCAGCTAAATTTTCACGAGGGTCCGAGACTCTGTCTCTCTGTCTCTCTCTCGAGTAGTATTATGTTAAATCCCGGCTTGCCGCGCGCGCGCTTTTTAATACGTGCCAGGCTATTTTCTTTACTCTCTTATTCTTACTAATTAATTTTCAAACATAATAGATGTGTGTTGGGAAATGAGAAGCAACGAAAATCAGGCAACTTTGTAACCGGAAGAAAAATTTCTGCTTACGCGTTGTATATGGAGATTTATTTGCTGCAGCGATAACGAGATTTCTTTTAATTAAAAAAATGTTGGACTCGTATGGAAATAAATATATTTTTTTATTGAATATGACATACAGTTAAGGAATATATCGCGTACGAGAGTTTGTTGCGGATATAAAAATTGCGTTTAATTAACGAACGTTATCCAAATACTGCGGGTATAAAGTTATACGGCTATTCTTGACAGTTGGCATAAGTTGAATGTTAGTTTAGGTCGTTACGTTACTGCAAAGCCACTGTCGCGATAATGGCAAAGCTACATGGTAAGAAAAATGAATTTTTACACGAAATTCGGTTGATATGAAACCTTACCAAGTTTTGTGCTGTTTTGGTTCGAAACTTTTGCCGAAGATATATTGTTTCGCAAAACGACGAAATTTTACAGCTGTAATACGTATCTGACAACTTTTATTACAAGTTAACCCTTTGAATCCTCATACGTAAGAGCAATAAAGACGTGTGTTACAATCGACTGAGTTTTATTTCATTTATTTAAACTTTATATCCGCCAAAAGAATATTTGCACAAGTATATATGATTCGCCGTACGCTGAAGGTACAGTTGAAAACTGAGATAAGAGAGACTAATGAGCAACATGCAAATGGCCGTCGGAAATATAACAAACGAGACGGTTTTATTTCATCTTCAAAACGCGGCGAAATTCTTGCAACAAAAAAAAAGATGAAATTTTCGGCTGGAATAGGTCATCAGGATTTGCTCATCCGGCCGGAGCTTTTTTATATATGTAGGTAGGGAAAAAAACTTGTGACATCATTTCCTACGACCTTTATCATACACGTGTACACACGCGCCGTAGTTTTGATATACGAGAATGTTTTATCCGTCGCGGCTAAACGAGAGCGACGCACTTGATTCGTTTAAATAACAATTTAATGCAAACGAGGTATCTAGAGAGCGAAGCGCAAGGAGTAATTCGAATAAAATGGATAAACGTTCATTAGGCTTGGAATAGATATACGTACGTACGGAGACAAGGAGTAAGAAAGAGGATTAAGTGCGGAAAGAGAGAAGAATGCGAGCTCGCGGAAATGGAATGCGTCATTTGTCAGCAGGTGGCGGAGGAGAAAAGAACGAGGATGGGGGGGGGGGAGGAGACAATGCAAGGGAGTATATACTGACCGATCGACGGATATCATGCAGAGATTGAGTATGCTGGCGGTGCAGCTGAGGACGTCGAAGCTGACCCAGATCTCGCACATGGTGGGCCCGAAGGACCAGCTGCCTTTAATCTCGTAGAGCATGGCCATCGGCATGACGAGTAGGGCGACGCAGAGATCGCTCACCGCCAGGCTCACCAGCAGATAATTGCACGGCTTGCGCAGCTTCTTCACGAGGAAGACGGCCACGCAGACGAGGATGTTGCCGATAACCGTCCCGAGGATTATGCCCCCGAGGACCAGAGCTAGGACGAATGCCTGTACGACAAGTGTAGGGAAGAAATCGTTATAATTTCGATCGTGTTGTATGTGTTTTCATTGGGTGCTTTTACTTACCCTTGCGTTGGTATGGGGTGAATTCCTGCCGGGGAACTGCCGGAATATGCTGTCGAGGCTGTGCTCGACGACAGGCGAGGTCAGGTTCAGAAGCCAGTTGCTCTCCGTGCTGCCCGTTAACTCCGGCCCCTCCATACGACTCTAACCGGACGAGCGGGGCATCCCAAGGGCTAGCGGGCGCGCCCTCATCGCTCCCCGCAGCCTCGGCCAGCCCGTGACATTGACATCTCGGCGTTGCGGCGGCGGAGGCGACGACGTGCCCGGCGAGCCTACCTGGCCGGCCCTTCTTCACGGGCATCGAGGCTCAAGCACCGCGGAGGCGCGAGCCACCACCACCTCGACTCAGCCCTGGCCCAGGGCTAGCCGACGGCCGGCCGACCTTTTTCGCTTCGAGCCGCTACTCTTTGCCCAGCCTACAGACCGGCTGATCTCCGGTTTCACTGATCCTGAAACATTCGTTATGAGAAAGATTTTTTTACATTTTTTCTCTTTCTTTTTTTAATGCAACTTTAAAATGGTAATTAATTTTAATAAAGAATAGGAGACTGTCGGCCAATCGGATATTCGACTAATAGAATTACGGCGAAATTTTAGATTAATTCTGATTTTTTGCGCAATTTTAATGGTCAGTCCGCTAATGTTGTAACTAATCGAATTGGAAATTTATGTAAATGTCATTGGGGTAAAAATGTCGTCTACGTTTCGGCTTACGCTGATTCGAAATCCGATTAATTACGTGAAATAATGTTCAAAATGAGCCTGGTTTAAATTTTATATATAAAAAAATCATTTGTGTTTTACATCGAACAGATAAATTTATAGTAATCCTATTTTTGTGTACCATTGGGAAAATGTTTGAGATCGAAACTGATGCGCGCAAATTTTGTGTGTTTCTCGTACACATAAAACAGCTCAAATATTTACCGTAAATTTGTGTAATTTTTCAATTCAACGTACTAAAATATTGTTACGAGAGTTTTAAATTCTCATCCCCTACGTAGCAACCACAAAGACCTTTTATCACGTTATTTTTTGCAACGTGAAAGCCATTATAATTGAATTATCTCTTGGGCTAATTGACTAAATCCGAGTCTTTGATGTTTGTTTAAACTACGATAATTTGTGGACGTGAAACTACAAAATGCGGATAAAGTGACCCTAATGTTCGCCGCGAAATTAGTACGGTAATGCAATATAAAAGAAATGAACATTTTTAAAGTTACTAAAATAATAGATGATCCAAGTCTAAGTGCAGAAAATATTAAAATTGAAAATGAAAAAAGATTAAACTTACTTTATGTTTAAACAATAGGGGAAGAAAGTTAATATTACATAGCAAATGGAGCAGACTAGATTTCAAGCCGAGACTGTAAAAGAACAGTTTTCCTACTTTTCTATTGAGATTGATCTCCGCCCTATTACTTGCCAGTTACCCTGTCAGCTTTAGCAATTACTTCTCGACTACATCCGGCAAAGTAACTTCGTAATAAAAAAAATAAGGAAAACCCTGCGGTATATAATAATAATATCTCTATATATACACCGACTACACATGAATTTTTCATAACAAAAGAGAAAAAAAGAGAAGCGATAAAACATGTATAAAGCATAACTTTTTATTCGCATCAGGCGTTAATAATCCAATCTATAATTCAGCCTGCACTATCCGGCTCTTGCGCTCATTGAATATTGTCCGAACTGTGGAGAACCGGGTCTCTCGCGCAACGCCAGCGGCCAGAAAGCAGCCGAGGAATATCAATGAAGAATCGTGCTTCCGGTCAAAATCGTTTGTTTCGCGCCCGAGTAATTATTTCGCTGGCACTTTGACGAATTAGCAATTTTTTATTGTTTTTGTACGTCACGAAACGTATGGTCTTTCTGACTACGAATCACACCAATATTTTTTTATGTACAATATGACACGTATCTATTAAGCCAACTCGTAATCGTCTTTACGATCAGCTAGAAAGTCTAACAATTTTTGTGCCGTAACTTCTAGGAGACCCTTTGTAAAGCACGTCTCTCGTTGTTTGCGCTTATGTATGGCTCATATCAAGCTCATCTCATTGCGGAATATGCTTATTTTTTTCGTTTGCCGTATCGAATTCACCAGGGCGGTATCTATACACTCGTTGGACCTGTCTCGCTCTGCTCTAGGTAAAGGAACACCGTGGCCCGGTTTCATTTTAATATAGTAAAACGCTGGGTCAACAACATAGCCAACCGAGGAGGGAGAGGCAGAGAAAGAGAGCCGAATAGGCCGGCGGAACGATTTGGCAGAGTAAACAAAGGAGAGACAGGTTCTCTCTTTCTCTCTCTCTCTCCTGCTGCGGCGTGTCTACGCTGGACGAAATAAAAGTAATACGAGAACTTCCTCGTGTTGTCCCCTCCGCAACAACCCCCCTCCTCGAGTGAACAAGGCCAAAGACCCCGAAAGTGGAAAATGTACATTCCCGAGGATGGTCGTGTGTCACGGAATACCGATGCCCGTCGTCTATAGGCAAGGGACGAAATTTACAGACCAACCAACTAACCCCCAACCCATCTCAGTCGGATTTGTATCGTGTCTCTCTCTCTCTCTCTCTCTGCGGCGTCTTCACACGGGGAGAAAGAAGGGGTGGTCGACCAGCGTGTCCGGCGAATTTTACTGCCGAATTTCGACGCGCATCATTCAACAGGCGTACTGTTATCAATAACGCCCGATGCTTAATGGGACATCGATAAATTTTACGAGCGACATCTTCCCATTCATTGCGCCGCTCCGTATTTTATCATCCTTTCCTCCACTCCGCACCTCTGCTTCTTACCAACCAGCCCCCACCCCCATCCCTTCTTCTTTCGAGCCATCCCCGATTCTATGCATCATTTCCCTCGACCTTATCGCCCTAAAGCCTTTGTGTCGGTTTTCCCCCGCACATATATATATACATATATTTTTACTTAATTTTCTTTACAATATACACGAGCAGACAAGTTGCTGCGGTATCTTGAAGCCGCAGCTTCTCTGGCATGTAGGAGCTGCAGCTGAGAGTTTCTGAATAAACATCCCTTATCTTTCTCCTTTTTTATTATTATTCTCCTTTTTTTTTTGGTCTTCATCTTGAAACCGAACGAGCAACAAAGTTGGCGCTCGCTTTTTTTTACATTCTTCTGGAGACTTTTCGAGCACCCGCAAGTTTAACCCGTAAAAAATTGCATAATCAGGCGGATTAAAAAGTGGATACGCGCAAGTGCGCGTTTGAATAAAAGTTTTCAAAGTCGCGACCGTGAGATAAACGATCAAAAAAAAAGAATACACATAATCGTCTCGTCTGGAAAAATGAAGGTTGGTTATAAATAAGGAGAGAGAAATCGAAATTCGTCAATAACCATAAGCAATAATTGTTATTCAATCGCGTCAGGGAATTTGAAGGGAAGCACGTGTGCCATTCGCAGCAGGGAATCGTATTTCCCTACGAAATTTGCGTCATAAATATATTTGCGCGAGCTTAACAACTTTAAATCGATCATCTTGCTAATGCACACGAGAGCATAGAAGCTGAGCCGAAGGCTATTTGGCGCGGCGCACGTGAAACGTACACAGTGGCTCTCTCACGTACACGATTTCGCTAGAAATAATAAAAAGAGGGGAAAAAAGGAACGAGCGTTCCGTTTTATCGTGCGCCACGCGAGCTCCTTTTTTTTATGTCTATTCCCGCACGAGTGTCTGAGCTACTACGCCATCCGACTTTTTACGGCCGTTTCACTGCGACTCCTACGTATATATGTGTATAAAGCCGCGCAGGAGAAACTGGCCCCACATTGTTCGTGTCCGAAAAGGATGAAAGAAAGAGAGAGAAAAAATAAGAACTAATTTTTCTTTTATTCATTTCCTTACGTTTTCCTACACTCGCGTTTCTCGAGGTGAGAGAGTCTTTAAAAAAAGAGTGAGATAGAGAGGGAACGAAAGCCTTTTTATCTGACGCATACTCATAGCATATTGCCAATCACGAAGCTTGCATTTACCCGGCCTATTTGCCGTTTATTTATGTTTCTTTCATTAAATTTTTTTACGACACAGTGCCTATAAAATGCCATACTGTTTTACGACGTTTGGTCGGAAAAATGATTACCCTGTACTCGTTACAGAAATTCGTTTTAAAAATCTCAGCGACGTAGGACAATATTGATACTTTTTTTTTGTTTTATTTTTGGTTTCGTTGCGGAAGAGAGCCGGCGTTAAAATGTTAACGTTAAATAATACTCGGAGAATCAGACCAGAAAAATGAAGACGAAGAAATACGTACAGCAGATGTATATAGAGCGGTGGAAAAATACATTAGGAATGATCATCGTATCTGGGTAAATGAAAGATTTTACTATGCATTTCACGGCAGGGTAGTCGTCGCGCTCTCGCTATTACTCCATCCGAAAATGCAAATCTTGCGAAGGAGAAACTTTTACGAGTTTACTCCTCTTCTCGCTTGATGACGTAGACAGTGGCGAAGGGTTAGCAGCGGACGGGAGGGGGTGAGGTGGGGGGGGGGGGGAGAGCACGGACGTTCGACCGTGCTGGAGTTCATATTTTAAACATTTTATAGTCCTCCAGAGAATCGCTTGATGATTGCTTTAACATTTCGGAATTTCTAGCATATTTTAAATATGATAAAGTTTTCCAGAGAGAGAGGGAGAGAGAGAGAGAGAGAGAGATGTTGAGGATGGATATACATATAGAGCTACTACCCCGTGAACTTGCCCCCCAGCTTTAATGTCTCTGCAAATCCTGGCTTTTTACGCTTTCCAGCTAAAACACGTGTTATTTTTTTGGATAAAAGTTTATGCTAAAAGTCAAATATTCCGAGTTTTGCCTTTATGCAAACGTATGGAGTTACACAAAATCTCAAGTTTTCAGATTTTTAGAAAAAAAATATATATATATATATTTTTGACATGAGACGCGTTTATATACGGATTCTCGCGAGAGCTTATCGTAAAAATTTACTTACAGCTTTGATAAAAACTCGAGATTGCTCTCTTCAGATATACAGGTACATTAACGTTAATAACGCTGTATCAAAATTTATTAAAATTCAAACGTAACTTTTATGAAACTTTTAAAAACACATCGATTACCGAGCTTGACGATCTCGTTCCTACAAAGTTTATCCAAGAGAAAACGTTATTTACAAATAGAACGTAAGAATTAGTGAGCCATACACTTTGTCTGGTAAGCTTATTCTCATGCCTAATAAATTCCTTCTCGTGAATAATCAATTTCCGTATCGTCGACAAATTAGAATAACGCGCGTGTAACATTCGAAATTTAGGTCAATTCGATATGCTTTATTTACCCGCCAAGAGACATCGTAAAATTCGTAGTCTCCGCGTATTCTTCAATCACAAATCATCAAAGCCCACATATTTGATAGAGAAGACATTTACATTTCTATATCAACGAAATTGATTTTCCAATGCTACCATCCTCGCTCTTCCCGTTTCCCCCCTGATCGGTGCACAATGCTGATATTCAAAATGAACGTAAGTGAAAAATATTATAAATATTTCGCAGGTAGAAGATCTAGAAGAGCCTAAGGGGGTGGGGGAGGAGGATTTGGAATAAACACATGAATAACTTATTTTCCCCGAAATTTGCCCCCCAAATTGGAAAATATCCCCCTTGGATGCGACATTTGCATGCCAATGTATGTGCGGCTAGGCGAGTGTGTGTTTTGCATACGAAATATATTTTGGAGGGTCATCCGGCTCTCGGGGGCAGGGGGCAGCCAAGTGGCAAAACGAAACATCTAGAGCTCCGATCAATTGGAGCTGTGCGATCAAGGTCCCTCTCGAATCGTGAAATAAAAGAAAAAGGAAGCTAAGCGCGAAAGGGAACTGGATAAAAGGTGCGTACGGCAGCTATAGAGAGGAAGAGAGAGAGAAAGCTCTTTCATTGTTCGTGAATATAGCCGTGGAAAGTTGGCCGTTGTCGGGGGCTCGGGAATGTTTCGGCCCGAGTTAAGGCAAAAGTCCAAAGTCTATCCAGCTCCAATAATTGCCGCTTACCCATTCGCTTATTTCCCTCTCTTACTCTTTCTCGCTCTCTCTCTCTCTCTCTTGTTTATTTCCGCTCTTGACGGTATTTCCAGCCTCTCGTGACTTAATACTTTTCGCCTCATTTCACCGGGCGGCTCGAAGTTTATTATAGCTTCAGCAGTATATATTCCGTATTATTGCGGCACTTTCGAGCTGTTTATTAAAGGGCAAAAACAGGACAGGAGCAAAAAAAAAGGAAAATTTCGTCGCAAGATACATATTTGGCCGGGCTGTAGTTGAACTGTCTTATTCTCTCACTGTTACGTCCTCGGAAATTAATTTTCGTTATTTATTCTGCTAATTCAATCGTGTACCTATTGGTTTTCTATACGCTTATAACACAAGTCGTAATGGAATGTATATACATAAAAACGACGAAAAAGTCGACGAAACTGAAAAAGTTATCAACAATGGTATAAATAAAGTCGTAGTCGTTCTTTTTTTCAAACGACATCCCAAAGAATCTTTGCAATTGAAACGGTCGCAGCTTGCAATAGAGAGGGAGAGAGAGAGAGAGAGAGAGAGAGAGAGTTTCGGCGTGGAGCACTAAAGCGAGAAACGGCAATTCACCAAGTGATCGAGATTCCGTAGGGGTTGGAAGGTCGTGTAGGAGTGCCGTTGAAGGGCCGACGCTGTGGTACGCGGGAGTAGTATAGAGGACGGATAGGAATATAGGGGAGGACGTGGGAGAAAGAGAGAGAGAGGACGAGCAAGCACGCGGCAAGCGACGCGTGACGAGCTGTATGTACGCGTATCATCTGAAATCGTCGAGGCCATGTTTGCGAAAGTGCGAGTATAGTTATATATATATATCCGCGCGAAGATTGATCGATCACGAGTCAATCCCATACGAAAAAGCTACCCCCCACCCCCTGCTACCAACCAGTGGCCTATTCCATGGCTATACCGTGACGCGAGAGAAGATGGATGATCATTCAAGTTCAGAATTTTGCTCCTTGAGGTCAGAGTCATTAATTTTTCCCAGGCTTCCTTTGTCTGATCTTCTTACTATCTGGTTAGCTGCTCTCTTTTTTTCCTCGCTCTCTCACCTCGCCAAGGCCTGATATAGTCGCTTAAGTTCATTTGATGCGGAAACCGTGTGATTGTCTTATTATTTAATATAACCTTTACACGTGGAATTATGACTAGGAAGTAAAGACTTTTTCTTCGTCTTTATTTTTTTTGTTTTATTTGCCCAGGGGCTAAGCGATGCTTAAATATCTTTATTTATTTAACGTCGTTGTTTTTTGGTGCAAATTATGGACTTGCTATAATAATAAAATATGAATGTCTTTTTTTGATGTACTTTTTTTTAAAGCTTCATGATTCTTTCATTTTACGCGGATATTTATTTTAATTGTGCAATTAAAACTTAAAAACGCTTTTTTTCGTTGCTCTAATAATCGTGTGTTTCTTATTTTACTTTTGCGAGTTTAAAACTCTTTTTCTTGCTCAATTGGTATACAATTGCCTTGTAAAAAGTAAATTGTTACTTTCAAAGAAACGCTCCATAATTGCGCCGCCTATTTTTCTATTTTTATAAGCAATGTTAAACGAACAACAGTTTTTGAACAAAGTCGATTGATAGAGAAAAAAAATAAAATACAAGTGAGATAATTTAGAAAAATAATTTTCTTTAAAATATACTACAATTGAAGGACTGAAAACTAAAAGGGCATGCAGCTAATGCGTTTAAGGCTCTCAATTATGCAAATCATTCTTTGAAAATGAGAAAAAAAAATTAGCAAAGCTTCAACGGTTATTTTTTCAAGGTTCTTACGATAATATGAATACACGATTAGCGCACTTTTTATTGCAAAATTATAATAAGGTAAAAAGGCAAAAGAAGTTTATCAAGTGACTTTATACCATTAATACTCTTTATCCGGGAATCATTAAACTTTTTTACGCAGCGAATATGAAGTCGACTTAAAAATTATTTCGTCTTTTTTAATTGTGAAAAACGAAATATAATAAAGTTTTACTGCGCCAAGGAAAACTCGACAAATGTACACCTTGCCCGGGTTAATTCAATAATACGACGTTCTTCAAATAATTTTTTGACCCGTTTAAAATTCTCATCGGGTAATTGCTTGATTTTCTACCGTTTCTAATTGCAATTACACGTTGTCTTTGTTAATTAAAAAAAGAAGAAGAGAAAGTACAATTTTGTTTTCAAATCAATTTAAACTTATAAATTTGCATAAAATTCATTTTTTTTTTAAATATATAACCTTTCGCCTTTACGCATTTCGTAAACCCTTTCCCCGTTTTTTTCCCCTCTCCCTTATCCTTGTCTAATTAACTTTGTTTGTCTACATTAATTATCTCAGTCCGCTCTTGTTTCTCTCGACGTTTCGCATTTAATTTGTAGCCGAGTATATACTTTACATGCAAATTCCATAAGTAAATTTCACAAACTGCCTTATCAAGTAAAGTCTCAACGTATACGGCGTGTGCATACACATCCCCGCAAAGTGTATATAAATCCTCGCGCCTCTCGAAACGCTGGCGCGCATCAACGCACTCGGGAGCATGCCAACGCGCTCAACATTGACAAAGCAGATGCGAAAGGAAAGAAAAGAAAAATAAAGGTAAAAACAATCGAGTCTAGTCGGGGAAGCGTTCAGATTTCTCAGCAATATTCAAGCCAAGGCCGCGAAAGACAGAGGAGCGTTGTCGCCGCGGGCAACAAAACGCTTTCCGATTTAGATATTCCCGGGAGGCAGGCGGCCTGGTAAGTCATATGTAAATCCTTTCAACGTCGGGGGAGAGCCAACTTCCGCGTGCTCTCGAGAGCAGGGGGTCGTCTTTCTCGCGAGAGAAACGTCGAATCGGCTTGCCGGGCACGTTTCCGTAACGTCGGCAACGATGGGATTTGCGTTTTACACCTCCTGCACGCGCAATCTTCCGCTGTCTCTTTCTCCTCTCTCGATATGTCCTCGGCACTCCTCCAGTTTCCACCCACTGCCACCGCATCTGCTCTCTGGGATCAACTCGTTGGTTGAGGGGGGCGAGGGGAGGCCGAGGCATTTTGAATCTGCCTTTACCTTACGCCAGCGCAGCTGCGCGACTGCGTCTTGTTAAACTTTGGATACTTTGAACTTGTCGCCTTCGAAGAATAGCTATGTATAGAGAGAGAGAGAGAGAGTTTGTCCTTCTCCCATGGCACCAATATGTATAGCTCGAGGACTCAAACGAGAAAAGTAAAATGCTTCTTACATGTAACCGAGCTTGGTCGCGTTGATTAAAGCTTTCTCTCTCTCTCTGTGCAGTATACACGTAATAATCCGTTGAGTCCAGTGAACACGTTGATAAATGAAGCGAAGCCCGGATTAAGTTTGAGGGTGTGGTAGTCGAAGGAAAATTTTCCAAGTTACCGGGCATTTCGTATATCTAACTTCTGGGATATGCAAGCTCCGAGGGAGATTTGCTCGAGGCAGAGGTCGCAGACAATAACGGCAGATATTGCCAGTCGCTCGTACAGTGTCTATCGAGAGAGAGAGAGAGAGACTAAACCTGTCTCTCTGCTGCTACAGCGCGCGTCACAGACTGGGAGTGGCCTAAGGGGCGCTTGAAGGAAGATGTCGTGCAAGGTGGCAGAAGCAAATCCGATTAATCGGCCGAAAGCCAAACTAGTCGAGATAGAGAGGAGTGTCTCTCTCTCTCTCTGGACGACCGAGATTATAATTGTGCAGCCGGAGAAAGAGAGCTCTCGAGAACACGCTGCTCCTGCGGCGGCTTGCAAATTCGTTCTATACGCTGCACCGCGCGTGGGAAAACTTCGTTAGCCGGACACGTGCTCCCTCTCTCTTTCTCTCTCGGCCAGTCTCAGCCGTGGTTTTTACCACCCTAACCTCTTCCCTCTCCCCTTCCCTCTCGCTATACACGCCCCCAAGCTCGTGCTTGCCACTTAAACGTTGTTGAAAGCGAGAGCAAGCAGCCCAGAGGTCGGATAGCGGCTGCATAAGCTTTGTGTATCGTCAAGCTTTACCTCGATTACAACATCTCACCCCCTGTTTGAACTTTCTATTTTTGTTTTGTACTCTTGACTTTTTCCTTCAATTTATTCATTTGTTTATTTATTGAAGCGAATTTTATAATATACCAACAGCATTTTATAATATTCCCTCTGGATGACATATACGGTGCATACAAGCCCGAACACGTCTGGCAAGTTTGAAATTCTCTCGGACTACCATTATGAGATATACGTGTGTGCATGATAATGGTATGAACATGTTCTTCAGTAGAGTGTCATCAATACCTCTCTTGCAAACTAATACTCCAAGAAACGTATTGAATTACGCCTCGCTCGAGTGAGATAGAGAGAGAGTGGGAGGGAGAAGGCGAAGGAGTAGTCAGACTCGTCTCGTGTATGCTAACATTCAAAATCGATACGTCGCAGCGCTGCAGAACTTGAGCTCTGTCTTCTTGGGCAACGATACCTAAAAATTGTCAATTTTTTGTTTATCGCAGGCCTTGACTATTTCGCAGGATGTACTACAATTCTGGTGTACCTGTTATACGTGGACTAGGGCGTTCTCAATTATTTCCAAGGTAATACAGCTGATCTACAGCTATAGGCGCAACTCGAGAGCGAGTTACGATGTACAACTACTTGGCAGCCGACGAACCTCTTCATTAGAGGAATAATGCCTGTAGAATGGAGTATATATGACTGACTTATTTAGCGTATGCCGAGAGCCAAGAGCAGGAAGCTTCGCATAGTTTGCTCCTCCTCCTCCTCCATATAGCAAGATGACCGTTTATTAAGAAACTCTATTTCGATAAATACGCGGAATTTCTGTAATAGCCGACTAAATAATTGTCATCTTTTTCAGAAATGGAAAAAGTTACATCGGAAGAGAGAGAGAGACTCGCCAGAGTAAGAGTGAGGTGCGTACTTATATACGTATTAGCTAAATAGTTACTAAAGATATATAACCGCTAACCTATATCATTTTGTAGCAATAACTGATCCGTATTAGGTGCCGACGCGAGTAGTTACCGGGGGAAGGCAGCTTTTCAAAAGCTCCCCTCCCTCTCGCGCGTTTTATCCCTCATATCGCGCCGCTGAAGAATTATACCGCTCGCTCATATATATTTTTGCCTTTATCCTCTCTTTTGTAAAAATGCGCCTCCTCCCCCCCCCTTCCTCCGTAGAAAGCCCACATCCCTCACTTCTACGCTCTCCCACTCGCTCCGTCGTTCCGCTAAGCTGATACTTTTGAGCTAGGCGGGCTCCCCCGTCGTAAAAACGTTTTATGCGCATTATCCACATTCACAATCGGCCGCCACCGCCGCGCGCCAGGGTTATACGGCGCGCAATAAATGCGCGCAAGAACGATCCTATATTATATAAACAGCGAGAATCAACTTACTCCTTTCGCTCTCTCCATTTTTTTTTGTTTCGTTCTTTTATACCGCTGCCCTCGCACCTCGAGCGCAAAGTGGCAAAAAGCGTATACGTACTCACATACATATACGAGAAGCTTGAGTATATAAAAGTGAACGATAAGAAAGTTTACGCGTGAATTCGGAATGGAGGGATTGTAATTACGTACGTATGAGTTTAAAAATAAAGCGCCGCTTTGAAAGACAGCCAGGAGAAAGAGAGAGGGATACGAGAGAGAAGAGAAAGCAAGAGCAACCGAGCTAGCGGTAAAGCGGTGTACGATGCAATTCTACTGCTGGCGCGCGAAACCGAAGGCCCGCACACATTGGAGGTACAGGGTCGGGGGGAGAAGTACTCCCTCTCTCTCTCGCAACTTGCGTGTATGGCACACACACCGCGAGATAATAGACGAGGGAGGTGTGCAAGGGGTTACGTTAACGTCAGGCCGGCTCACCGAGTACACGCCTGCTCCTCCTCCTCCTATACGCCGCTTGCACCGGGCAGAGGAATCCCCTCGACCTACTTTACTTCTGCCACTTCCTTTGTCCGCGTCGCTTTCCATTTCACTCTTGCGTTCAACTCGCCCACCTACCTTTCTCCCCCCTTTCCCCGCCTCTCTTACCATTCGCCCCCCGGCGGCGCTAGTACTCCTATACACTTCTACTCTTTTAAAAGCCCATCCCTCCCTCGCTCGCTTTCGCGCTTTTTGTACCTTACGCTCGGTTTCTCTTTCATTTCCAGTCGCGCATTGCCTCTTGTGCCTTTTATTTGTCGAATTAACGCACAATGGCTGTACCGATTCTCTCTCCCTCTCAGACACTCTTGTTCTCTCTAAACTCGATAGCGCGGCCTTTAATCTCGACACCTTAAGTAGCATCGTTCGTTTTATGAGATTTCCGCATCCTTATTCCGAGCTCGAAAGCTTTAATACCCCCGTCCTCTCGTCCTTTCTCTTTTAATTTAATAAACGCGGGGGAAAAAACGCGTACACGTATTACACACCTCTAAAAACCGTCCGTCTGCAAGGATAACGTATATAGGTTCGCTGTAAACCGCCATTGTTTCCGTTCCTTTGTGCTTATTATTAACATATAATTTACATAATGATGCTTTAATCGATTAGCCATACGCGCAAGGGTATATAGCGTCTTGTATTCTTTATTAATTTAACGAGAATGTAATATTCCGCCCGGCCATAATGAACGCCGCAAGAGCGGAGCTTGAATCGCTCAACGTTTATTGGCTGATTTTTATAGCGCGCGGTAGGTCCTCCCCCCCCCCCACCAGTAAAATACGTGATTCATTATGAAAACCGTCGGAATTATTTATAACCCCGCGGCTCTCTCTCAGGGATTTTACGCGAAGACTTTAAGGAACGTCAGGCTAGCTTTGAAATAGAAGCAAACACGAGCTTAAAATGTAAATTAAGTTTACGCGGTGTAAAACTGCCAACGAGTCACCGCGTGTATGTGCATATAACGCTTGCTTGTCTACATAGCTATATAGGTGTCTACGTGCATATATGGTAAGAATTTTTCGAAAAGTTCATCTTCGTTCTTGGCTGCCGAAAGCGAGAGCTGCTGGCGTGGGCGCGTGTTGAGGCCTCGCCGACCTCGTTAAATTCGACGTTTATACCTTAGTGCAATAAAGCTACTTTTATTACGAGCACAACTTGCCAGTAATACGCTCTCGGCAGTCGAAGAGAGAGAGAGAGAAAAAAAAAGAAGTCGAACGGACGGGCCGCTGATAGCAGAGGAGAAAATGGAAGGGCTCGAGAGCGGATCGCAAAGAGAAAAAAAACCCTGGACGCTTGGATAAGATGACTAGGGACGTCCAGCCCACTCCCCCTTACCGCCCACCCTCTACTACAACCCTTCTTTCCATCGGCCGTTCTTTTCTTTTCCTTTCTAGTCGTCTGAATCATGTTTTGCCTGCTGCGCACTTTTTTTCCCTTTTTTTCCCCCGTCTTTTTTTTCATCTTGACTTTATATACCGATTAATGAGATATATTCTAGAATGAGTTGTAGTAACGCGATTAAAATTTGTGTCAACGATTTGTTATACTTTAGGGGAGGGAGGTGGGATAAGTCCGTGGCCTCGAAAATTTTCAATGGAAATTTCGCGACTCATAGTTAGACGCTTAATTATGTTTGTTATTCGTTATGTTTTGTCGATTTTAAATAAATTTAAAAAAAAACGATATATACATATTGACGCATAAAAAATAATATATCGATTCCGAGATTCATTGAAAAACCTTGAAAGCACGAAAGCGAGAAAGAAGCGAGCCAAAAAAGTTCTCTCGAGTTATTTCAGCAAGTTGTTTTTACGATTCTCTCTCTGCATAATTAAAGAAAATATGTGTTCTCACGATTGGTTTTGACGTAACTAGAAAAGTCGATAAGCATTTTGCGCCGAATCATCGTCAAAAATAATAATCGACTCGTTAAACACGCGATTATTTATAGAAACGAAGTTAAATTTCGCAATGTCGCGCTAAACTCGATTTTAAATTTCATTGTTTTGAAATTTCAATTGTTTATATCATAATTTCACATTGTAATGTTGAATCTACCGTAAATTTACTTTATAATTGATTGTACATTTAGAAATATGCTCGTCTTTAAAACGAGCTAAAGAATGTATTCAATTAGGACAGTAAGTAGAACAAGTCAAGATATGGTCAGACATCAGTGATGGAATCCTACAATTGAATTCTTGTGCTAACTCCGTCATACTTTGCTCAATTTTTTATAAAAACTGGCTTGAAAAAATTGCTTATATCATTTGTTCGATCGTTGATTATTACATAAAGAATAATAAACATCAATAAATAATATACGTTCGAACCGTAAGTAAAAATTTTCAAAATAATCCACATCTAGTTTTAAAGTCGAGACTAGGTCGAACTTGGAGAATTTTTATTGTAACTCCGTATAAAGTAAAAGATCTCTTTTGAGAAGTTATAAGAGCATCAAGACTATCAAAATTCTCGGGAACGCCGAGGTATTTTTTACAGTCACGTCCTTGAATAATAATTAAAGCTCATCTCCATGGTAAAGGAAACGAGGAGAAGGATATTCTCGAGAGCTCACGGGCCTTGTAATACCGCCGCCGGGGTAGAAGGGGATCGATGAGAAGAGAAGATTGACGGATTACTGTAGATACGATGACAGAAGCTGAAAAGGAAAGAGGGAGAGAGAGAGAGAAAAGGGGAGATGTAACCGTACCGATTTCGTCTGGGCTCTCGCGGATTTAAATTCAATAAGAACGATGTTTGTGGGCGGGCATAGCACCTCTCCGGTTTTCTGTCTCCTTCCACACTACGGCTTCGTGTATGTATGTATATATACGTATACAGAAGCGTATACACTCCCTTTTCGCATTTTTAGGCTCTATCGATCATCCCCGGAGAGTTCGCTATACAGTATACAGTGTCGATTGATTTTCTTAGAATCGAGACGCTTTTCTCAGCGTTGCCTCGCGCGCGTTGTGGCATGATCACTTTGGCACCTTTTCAACGCCCAATGATTTATCCTTCGCCGCGATTCTTCTATGTATACATATACGCTCAAATCAGCAGCTGACGACGCTGTCGACGAAAAATTTTCACAGATTTTTAAATCTTCGACGAAATTTTGCCTTGGTTCTTCCTGCTTCTTTTGTTTGATGTAGAAACTTTGAAAATATGGATTTCTTTGCCGTTAACCTTTGCGGGTAATAGGCGGCATAAAAGTTTGATAAGGTTATTATATTTTAAGAATTAGGTTTTTATGTTAGATCGTTTGGAGGTACGAGGCCAAATTTACTATCTTGTGAAAGGTGACATTTCTCACTCGTTTTGTTCGCTAGAGCTAATTTCCATATTGAAATAGCTCATTAAATCTTATTCGTGTCGTTTTACACATTTTTAGGGAGAAAAAACATTATGTTCATTGTTTCTGAAACGAACAAATAAGGCAGTTATTTAAAATCAAATTTAATATACGATGTATTTGTGTTTTTTGAATAAGAGCCGGATATTATTATAATGGATTGCATTGCTCATTCTCTGTCGACTCTTAATACAGTAAAAAGCAAATAATCTCCATTAAAATTTTATAATCCCGCTCGTTTAATACCGTAAATATCATAGAGGAGAAAAATTAAGTGCATAATATTATATGCATAAAAAGATAGAAGCATGTCGTTATAAAGACCTACTCTTTCATGACGTATATTTTTGGACTACTTAGGATAATCTTAGTTAAAAGCTTAAGCCCTCTCACTTTTTTTTCGACTGCAGATACGTTATTCGGATTATTTCAAAGACTTTAATCCGAAGAACTCTCTTTTTTCAATTTCGCTTTTTAGCGAATGTAAATCTAAAGAATATTACTCGATTTTTTCCTCTACATCACTGCTTGTTACATCCAAAATGGAGAGGGGAAAAAATAAAAGTCAGATATTTAAATTAAAGAAAAGAAAATTTCAAGAGAAATTTAAAATTATTTTTAGCAAAAAAAAGATTATCCAAATATAAAAGAATTATTCCTTAAGCAGTCGCAAAGTAACGTTAAACATTTTATACGTCACGTGACAGTTAAACGTAAATCACTAAAGCGTTAAAATTAAAATTTCCAACTTCTCGAATATCATAAAAAGCTTTATTCTCCTTCATATTTATCACATATCATCGAGTAGAGGTATACACTTGAAAAACAAATCTCGTCAAATTAATATCTTGCACAGATTGCATTGTAGGACAGAAAGAGAAAGAGAGAGAGAGATCGCATCGGTTGAAACTCTGTTTTTCGTCGTATCCAGGATACGGGGAAAGCAATGTGTACACACACATATATTAAAACACACTCGTGCAAGTTCGGGACGCGCAACGAATAATACAACCTTTTCTAGGGGTAGAGCTGGTTCAAGGGGAAGCTTTTTTTTCGCAGGAAAGTTCGGTCGAACACGTCTCGCGCGCCTACGCTTTTTACGACGGACAAAGGAGGAGGGGGAGCTGCAATTACGAGGGAAACCGGCCGTGGCCGCGATGCTTCTGTAAATACTGGAACTTGCAGTTCCTCTGTGTGCAAGCGTGCACGCACACAGAGGAACGTGGGAAAAGGACGGAGCAAGATGAGCGAGATAGCAAGGGATGATACGTGCAAGCCCTGCGTGTGTGTGCGCGCGCGCCTGTGGAAAAATGCGCTTTAGCATGAGGCAATATGACGAGAGCTGACTCTTTACACCAGCTGCCGAGCTTGCAAACGTAGTCGTGTAACTCGGCGTTTGAAAGCCGTTCGAAAGCCGCCCCCCTCCACCCTAGCGTTATGCGAATGACGTAAGCGAATAATTTCAAATTCCTCTCGGAGTTTCGCATTAGAGTCTTTTTTTTTATTCGTCTCTCCCAGTCCCTACCCCTTGTTTTTCATGTCTCTTTGAAGCTTTTATTTTTTTTCCGCGTCGCGTTGGTGGTATTTGTTTTAATTAAAGAGAAATATTAAAAACAAAAAGAGAATTCACAACTTGTTAAAATACAAAATCGAAAACTGTTACTTCGCACACAAGGGATGGAAAAAATATCGTGTGATTTTTCTGATACCTGCCTTGACGGTGCAAAATAAACAAAAAAAAATGAAAAAAATATAATACGTTCGAGGGGGGGGGAAGAGTTTTAATCTGGACAGGTTTAACATTTTAAGTTCGTTTCCGATAAATTCAAATGAAATGACAATGGACAAAAGGGGATTGATCGCGCTGAGTATTGGAAGAAAAAGCCGACAAACTGGGCCGTTTCGATTTGGAATAGATTAAGAGAAACATGCATGGCCAGACGGCAAGGGATTTTACAAGGAAAGCTTTCGACGTCCCAGACGAACAATGGGAAAACAAGTGAGCTAAATAAAAAAAAAATAACACACAACAGTGCTGTACGTAAGACAGTATTCTACTCTGCTATTTCCAAATCGAACCTTAGCTCGGCCGAGTAAATTACAGCCTTATCATTTCTTAGAAGTTTAGCTCTCCCTCTCGTCGCGTTGTCTGCGGCAGAAGCAGCTGCGCCCTCGCGAGCAAACTGGAAAAAACTTTTCCGCAGCGCGAGGCACCTGTGAATTTTTTATGCCCGCAGCTTTTACGTATACCTTCCCTACGCTCTCCCCCGACATCGATCAGCTGATTTAACTTTTAGGGAAATAGTGTGTGTCGAGTGTGATATGTTTCTTTCGTGACACTCGATGATTGATCAGCTTGCGAGAGTGTGACGAATATGTTGATTTTTAATAACTAATAATGCGGTTCCAACTGGAAATATAGAGGTAATTTGTTTATTGATCGATGAGCTTGCGTAAATGGAAAAGTTGAGATAGTGAAAAAAACTAAACTTACATAACTACACAATATTTTGGGAATATAAACGTCGTTAGGTTTTCGTTGCATCAACTAAGGGTTAATTATTCTCGTTTGTGTACAAGTAACATTTATTCGATTAATAACATGTTAAATTACAAGTAATTGCGCAATCGATTACAATGCCTATTACAATTGACGCGGCAATTAATTGCCAATATGTTCGGTAATGGGCAAAATAAGCAGTTGTCGATTATAATCGATTGTATAATAACTCTAATGAATTTTACGTATGTATATTCTAGAGCGTGCTTGACCCCCTTATACCGCTATTGAGCGTATTCAGACGGAGTTGCGCGCAATGACTCAGCCCGATAAGCATTGGGCTTCGAGCGGTGATCTTCGAATTGTAAAGCCAAAGCCCCATTGACCGAGGCATTTTCTAGTCGCCGTATATATGCGCTGTGAAAAGTTGCAAAATCTCGATTTAATCACGCAACGATTGTTCCCTAAAGTCGAATTACATTTCGCCGGTCTTTGTCAAATATTTACGTCAAGCGTGTATTATTCATTAAAATTTCATATATACGATATAAAACGATATTAACTTTATACGCGGACGGGATTCTCGTTTTTTTTCTGTTCCTCCCGGATTATTAAATTGATATATAAAATGTTGAAAAATTCATTGACATTTTTCCGGATTTACACTGAGAAAAATCGCTCAGTAAAAATTATTTTAATTCTAGCAAAAATTACTATATTTTGTAGGAAAGTTGATACTTACTCGGAATTTAATAAA